>JAUCBJ010005398.1:0-18001 GCA_032718475.1 Nemertoderma westbladi
TGACAGTCCATAATAAAAACGTTTTATCCTTGTCGACGTAAACAGTTTCCTTCTTTCCTAGACTCATATAAGAGATATTGTCTCGTTCCAGGAAGTTTAAGTTTATAACTTTATCAGTTTCAGAGAACGGGGTTGTTCGGCCATTTGGTTCAGTGGAATATTTTGATTTCGGTCTACAAAACAAACTCTTACGAGATTTGGGGCTAAATCCATTCAGTATGTTTGTTAAATTTGCCTTCTTTTTTGGTATCGACTTAGGCAGTGCACGCTAAACTTTCGCATCATACTTCCCTAACGCTTGTCGGGATTGAGGAGTGCTGGGTGTATTTATATTAATTATAATATTCGGTATAATATGTTGGGGAGAGGGCGAGTGATTTCTACCCAGGAGATATCGCGGCCTCCGAAGCGAAGGTCTGTTCAATTATTCATATCCTATTCACTACTCATATATGTGTACCTCCTCTAGCCTTAGATCGTTTCCCATAGGCCCTAAAGTTGCAGACTGGCTCATGATAACCATCAATAGAAACACTATCAAGTGGGGTATCTACTGTAAGGAAAAATTCTGAAAAAGTGAGAATATCGAATTTTTATTTAATATACCCAAAAAATCAGTGGTAGCGGAAAAGATTAGTATTAAGGCTCCTTCAATTTAAATGGAGTACAGAGAATGTGGGGTCTGGAAATGGATCACTAAATGAGTCATTAAATTTATTTTCATTATAATAGTCACCCAAAATTAGGATACTATTCAGATTATCATCAGTATTGATGGAGCCAAACACACCCTGTCGTGCTCCCATCATCTCAATTGTACTATTCTTTTCAAAATAAAATATATCCGGATCTTCAGTGGGAACTGAGTTAAAGGGGAATAGGCCAGAGTAGCAAAAATTACAATAATTATATATGGTTTTATTTGGGGCATCAGTGAAGTCTGAAAGATTGAAAAGAGGTCTGCACATATTATATATATATATACGCGATATATTTAAATATAGGACATTGAATTTTACATGATTATGATAAACTCGTTGGGGTAGGGCATCAGGCATTAATAGGGGAGTAGGATATATTGTATTAGATACCATATATATGAACCATATTTACTTCTTGCTGATTAGAGGAGCATAGTTAGAACCCGGTCGGAGCTCCTTCTAGAGATGCAGGGGCTGGCACCAAAGTGAAACTACCGGAGCGAAGTAGATGACCTGATGTGCTGATTAGGTTGGAACCACCACCACCCTCTGGGGAGGGTGGAGGCTGAGCCGAGCGCGAGGGAGGGGTGGATACAATTCTAGGACCGGGTAGGGCAGATATGCTGCTCACAAAACAGCGCCGGGCTGAATGGGATGAAGGTGCTGATATAGTGGGGGCTGCGGTTAGCCTGAGAAGACCGGAGTTTGACGAACGCCATCCGAGACCTGAGTGAAAATGTTGCCATTCCGAGTGAAGAAGGAATGGATCTTGTTTTGGCAGTGAAGCGCTTGTAGAGATCTAAGTAAATTAGCACGGAATCAGGTGTCCCGTAAGACCAATCAGTTTACAGGTCAAGTTTCCATCAACATTAAAAGTCATGAATTTGGTCTTCGTAGCATTTATATGCAATCCAACCTCCTTCCTTAGCAGCCCTCTCCACTTTATTTTGTAGAAGCTGTGCATCTGCTAGCATATTAGAGAGCAGGGCGATGTCATCCGCAAAGTCGGTGTCTGTGACTGTAGTTGCCAGATATCTACTACTTCTGCGTTCTTGAAGTGTGAATCCCAGATCTTCACCCATTTTGCATTGCCGTCATCATTGCGTAATACAGTACAATTACAAATAGTAAGGGTGCTAATGTGTCACCTTGCAGTACGCCAGCCAGGATTGAGAAAAACTCAGTTTCACCATCTGGTGAGAGTACCTGTGCTTCTGTGTCACAATATAACAATCCAATACCAGCAACAATTACTTCTGGTATTCCATAAGATCTTAGGATTTCAAGCATTTTACCTCTATGGATGGAGTCAAATGCCTTCTTGAAGTCCACAAAAGTCATGACTGCGGGGAGATTCTTTGACTTAATTCCTTCAATCAGTCTCTGTAGTGCAAGTATCTGAGCTATTGTTGCTCTATTTGGTCGAAATCCGTTTCGGCTCTTACGCAGTAGTTTCTCTATATGAGGCCTAATCCTATATAGAATCATTTTATTGTATATTTTGGCAGCTACCACAAGCAGACAGACCAGACAGATAGTTTGTTGGTATCTCTTGGGGAGAGGCTTTAGTTGACCTTTAGTCCAAATTGGTGGTGGCTTTTCTCCTTTTAACATCTGGTTGCAAACATTCAATAATGGTCTGTTTAGCACTCCTGTTTTCCATACCTCCGCTGGGATTTCATCTAATCCACTCGCTTTATTATTGGACATGCTTTTAATGCTTCTTTGGAGTTTGGCAGGTGTGAAGTCCCCTGTTTCTATAGGTAGTGTCTTGTCATATAGTTTCCTTGTAGGGCGAACCTCGATGTTTGGTGGCTGCCCAAGCAAGTTGCTGAAGTGATTTTTCCACTTCCCAAGACGTTCTTCGGGACAATCGGCTTTGAGGTGCCCCTTTGCACCACTTTTCCAACCAGATACCTAAGTTACAGTTTGCCAGGTAAGTCTTGATTGTTGCTGTATGTGAGCAGTTGTAATTGCTTCAATTTTATTCTGTATTCTGCCCCCCCCCCCCCCCCCCCCCCCCAAGCAAAATCCTAGAACCGCCCCTGCCAATTCATATTCTTCCATTAAGTCTAAAAGTAAGTACCCATTTCTGTTGAGGTTGATGTACAAAATTATATTAGGTTAACTGGTGCTTTAACTATTTTTCCTGTATTTGGGTTTTGGGCCAAATAGAACCGGGCTACCCCATCACAATTACCACAGGCAGCACGGAAGTGCAAAGGGGGGGGGGGGGTGGGGTGGGGTGGGGGCGAGATTACAGTACAAAGTTACAATTTATTTTAACTGAAGCCTCCGTTAAATTAACAGCGACTTTAACTAACAGAAGCCGTCTCAAAGCTCCGTTACACTAACGGAGGACTATCCGTTAAGGTATTTTACACCATGCGCCAGAATGTACCTTTAAGGTTCCGTTAAGAAATGTTTTGTATTCTACTCTACATAACTACAGTAAATGCATTCTGGAAAACTATTTTTAATAGCTTTCATAGTATACAGAACTTAAATTCACATACAGTGTAATTCGTCTGCTCATTATCCAAGTTATATTTGTGTACTTAACTGTGTTTTGGGCACACCACCCCACCCCCCCCCCCCCCCCCAAAAAAAAAAAAAATTTTTTTAATAGCTAGTTTTTGTTACTTTTTCTTTTAAAAATGTTCTAGAACATATTTATTTTTTTTATTAATTTTGTTCTAGAACAAATAATTTTTGTTCTAGAACAAAATTAATTAATTAGGATTTTTTGTTGTTATCAAAGCTAGTTTTCCTTACTTTTTTTTCAATGTTCTAGAACATATCGCCTATTCATTTTTGTAAAAAGTAATGATCTAGAACAAATATTTTATGTACTAGAACATTTTTAAAAAATATGTTTTTTTTTTTTTTTTTTATTTGATTAGTAAGTGTTAATAACAATTACTAACAAACTAACTACAAATTTTAGCTAGTGATTTATATAAATATGTCCTAATAATGTGGCGCGTTGCAGCCGATGTAGATTTAGATGTACAATCACGACTTTTCCATCATCAGTTAGATCCTTTTAGTGATCTTCGAGATGTCGAATTTTACGAACGATACAGGTTCACAAAAGAAGTTGCGGCAGATTTGTGCGACAGATTCCAGTGGACACTTGAAAGGACGACACAGAGGTCGGTGCTTTTGCAGCCGCATATCACATTTCAGTCATAAAATTTTAAAACATTTTTGAATTATATAATTATTTTATTCGTCGTCTCAGCTGTAACACATACAATATGTGTGGAAAAGTAAAATTAATTATAATTAATAAACATAATCTTAATAGTTTTATTAAATCTTAATATTAAAATTTTATAAAATATATATTAAAATTTTGAAATGTGGGGGAAAGCTGCAAAACTACTGTAAATATATAAAGGTCAGTGAATATGTCTGTAGAAACGCAAATATGCACTGCTCTCCGATATTATGCACATGGTGGTTTCCTTCCTGTTATTAGTGTTATACATGGCATTTTTCTGATCGCAGTGCCAGTCGTGCAATTCACACTGTATCATCGGCTACATGTGATAGGTACTCAGATTTCATAAAGTGGCCTACTTCTGTTGAAATGTCATACAATATGGAACAATATTTCGCATACTCATGTTTCCCCAAGATTGTAGGCGTCAATCATCTAATTGGCAATCTGTTAATGTCATTACAAACTCATTACTCTTGTTATGTTTGAATGACCTTTAGTCAGTCAGCCGTTAATTTAACCTATATGGTGACTGGTTGATATACTTAGATAACTTATGCAATCAATTTGTATTATTTCTGTCTAATTTAATTTATTATCATTTAAAACTACTGTTAATATATAATCTGAATTTAAGTAATATTATATTCTTTAATTATTTGGTTAATTCTTGTCTACATAAATATTGAACATTACATATTGGTGACCCAGACGAGATCCTATTATCAGGCATATTCTATAATTGGGCGGATAATATTGGTAAGTATCATAGACTCTCAAATGGCTGACCTAAGCACTTTTAAGAAGTGTATTCTTGTTGCGGCCTTAAAGCTTCTCAAACAGCATGATCAAAATTTTGTAGTTCCAAGCTATAAGTCCGAAGTTATTGATTACCTAAAAAAGGAAAATGAATCAGCAGTATTACTTGCTTTACAAGTTGTCGCTGATGACAATCCTTCAAATGAAACAGCAAATGTAGAAAAAGAAAAACGCATCAAACTACCTGAGTTCTACCAAAAGGATCCAAGAATTTGGTTTACTCAAGTTGAACAACTACTGGTAATGCAATCACCACGTAATAAGAAGCTGAGTCTACTAGCAGTGCTTCCAACAGACACTATATTAGAAAGTGGTGTGAATCTTGAAAATTCATATGAAGAAATTAAGGCAGATGTTGTTAGACATCTGGCTGACAGTGATGACCGTAGGCTACACACATTACTTGGTGAGCAAAATCTTGGCGATCGCAAGCCATCAGCAGCCCTGCGTCACCTCCAACGTCTCGCACCAGGAAGTGAAAATGTTGTTAGGATACGTTTTTTGGAAATCTTTCCAGAACCAATTCGATTGGTTCTTGTGTCATTATCTGAACTTAGTGTAGACAAGTTAGCCACTATAGCAGACAAAATGATAGAGCAGTCAAGTATGAAATCAACCAGAAACACGTGCGCTATTACAGATAATTCGGAAATAGTACTGTTGCGAGAAACACAAAGCAAAATGGCAAATCAAATTGACCAACTTACTGCGGAAATAAGAGCAATGAGAGCAGAACCTAAATCAAATGAATGGCAAAGATCTCGCTCTCCAGAAAGGAGAAGCAGATCAAACCCTAGAGACCGTTCCAGATCAAAGTCATTTAATCCCAAAGGTCCACTATGTTTCTACCATTTCCGATTTGGACATCAAGCTCAGAAATGTCAAGCTCCATGTACATGGGTAAGTGGAAACAGGTATAAAGTTACGGCTCAGGGAAACGATACCACCTCAGCTTAAATGCGGATGCAGCTGAGGTGAATGCAATATACATTGCCGCACCAGAGATTGGTACATTTTTAGTTGACACTGGAAGCGATTGGTCAGTTCTTCCAATTACTTATAAAATAACTGCAAACGCCAGTTCACCAATCAAACTGATAGCGGCAAATGGAACTGACATCAGCACTCGAGGATTAGCTGATGTTACATTTACAATTCCTTCCCTAAACAAAACATTCAAGTGGTCATTCATTTTAGGTGATGTATCACAACCAATATTGGGCATGGACTTTCTTAGGTCAAATGGTATTGGTATAAACTGCAATAACAGTTCTTTATTCTTTACAAATTCAACTTCACAGAGTGATGGCAAACAATTTACAACAAACTACATAAACAAAACGTTCACTCTTAATTACATAAAATCAGAAATTTTAACTAACCACAACAATGAACGACTGAAATGTTTGTTGTTGGAACATAAGGATTTATTCACTTCTGTAGATAACACTAGACCTATTACCCATCCTGTTAAACATCACATTGTCACTAATGGACCGCCATGTTATTCGAAAGCACGGCCTTTGCAAGGGGCAAGGCTGGAAGCAGCAAAGAGAGAATTCGCTGAAATGGAACGGAAAGGCATTATAGTTCGTGGTGAATCACCATGGGCTACTCCCTTACATATAGTCACAAAGCCAGATAAATCTCTCAGATGTTGTGGAGATTATCGTATGCTAAACAAACAGACACAGCCAGATCGTTACCCAATGCCTAAATCAGCGGATATTTTGAACGGATTTTATGGGTGCACGGTATTTTCAAAGATAGATTTAATTTCTGCATTTCATCAGGTACCAGTGGCAGAGCAGGACATTCTTAAGACAGCTATAATAACACCCTTTGGGCTCTTCCTTTATAAGCGCATGCCTTATGGTATGAAAAACGCAAGTCAAACGTTCCAGCGCCTGTTAGACATAATTATTGACTTTGATTTCGCAGTGGTATACATCGACGATATCATAATTGGCAGTAAAGATATCGAAACCCATTTTCAACATCTACGTCTTGTATTGCAAAGATTAACTGAAAATGGTCTTAAAGTAAAAATTAGTAAATGCAAATTCTTCTGTGAGAACGTTGAATTCTTGGGCGTTTTGGTGTCTAAGAATGGTACACAACCTACCGAGAGCAAGATAGAGGCAATAAAAAACTTCCCGCGACCCACTACATTAAAAGGCTTGAAACGGTTCTTGGGAATGTCAGGATATTACCATCGTTTTATCCCACATTTTTCACATACAGCAGCTTTATTGACAGACATGACCCAACATTGCACATCAAAACATTCTCAATTGTCATGGTCAGAGGATGCAAATACTGCATTTTTAAAGCTAAAAACTGCGATAAGCAATGCTGTAACTCTGGCTTTTCCAAAAGTAAACGCAACAATCGTTTTGACAACAGATGCATCTGATAAAGCAGTAGGAGCAGTTGTTACTCAAGTGATTGACAATGACAGCAGTCCACTTGCTTTCTTCTCTCGTAAACTCACGGCTTTGGAAAGTAAAAAATCAACTTTTGACAGAGAACTCCTGGCCGTTTATCTTTCTCTAAAACATTTTCCTTGGCTACTTGGATTGGAATTTAAAATACAAACGGATCATAAACCCCTGGTCAATGCCATGGTGATGAAAACCCCTACACCGCAACAAACTCGTTGGTTGTCGTTCATTTCAGAGCATAATTGCACTATACATTATATACGAGGATCAGAAAACTTGGTTGCGGATGCCTTTTCACGCCCAGAGGCTGAGGTTGAACACACTTCTGATGCAATAGAATACACCGAAACAAACAAACTCCATAATCTTAGCATCATCACTGATGCTGATGAATCGCTTGCTAAAGAACAAGCAAATGATCCTAGCCTTCAAGTCTTCTTCAAAAACACAAGTCTGCCCCTAAAAAAATTATCTATAGGTAAAAATATACTCTGGTGTGATGATTCTACTAATCAACTTCGTCCATACATACCAACACAACTACGTTATAGAACATTCAGACAACTTCACGATTTGTCTCACCCAGGACCAAAGGCATCAGTAAAGATGATGAAGGAAAGATATATTTGGCCCGGCATTAACAAGGAAGTTACTAAATGGGCTAAAGAATGTTTGGATTGTCAATCCTCTAAAATAACTCTGCATACAAAATCGCCGGTTCAAACTATTCCTACAACATCTCGATTTTACACACTGCATATAGACATAGTTGGTCCTCTTCCATCATCCCGTGGATATAAATATTTAGTAACCATTGTTGATCGTTTTACTCATTGGATGGAAGTTATTCCAATTTGTAATATAACAACAGAAACTGTAGCCGGCGCATTAATTCGTGCATGGATCTCACGCTTTGGAGTACCTCGAATCATCATAAGCGACAGAGGAGCACAATTCCAATCATCTCTTTGGAGTTGTTTAATGGAGAGACTAGGAATAGAAAGAAAACGAACAACGTCATACCACCCAGCCTGCAATGGGGCTGTTGAAAGATTTCATCGCCAACTAAAGAATGCATTACGTGCGGTTTGCACTAATTCCAACTGGTATGACGCTTTGCCATTAGTATTGCTTGGACTCAGATCAACAATTGGTGAACATGGATACTCGCCATCACAACTTGTATATGGCTCAGAAATCTCCTTACCGTCTGAGTATTTCTTGAATATAGAACCACAACATGACCTACCCAATAGTTCCTTTGTTGACAAACTATTCAATAAGATGAAAAATTTCATTCCACCAGAACGACTACACAATAAACCACATTATGTTCCCAAAGACCTGTCCGAAGCGTCTCATGTATGGCTTCGGCGGGAGATTCGGCAATCGTCACTCCAACGACCTTACCAAGGTCCTTATAAGGTCATCAATCGCAATGATAAAACAGTTGTGATATTACAGAATGGAAATGAAATCCGTGTATCAGTTGATCGAATAAAGCCAGCCATTAAGTTTGGAGATACAATGTGTATTCAAGAAGACATTCTCTCAACGAAAATCAAAAGAAGTAAACGTCGTCATGTCACATTTTTCCTTACTACAAAAACTTATCATTATTCACAATGAATGCTCCGCTTTTAAGGAAGGGTGTCATGTAGAGCAAAACTTTAAACCATCTCAATCAATCATCTAATTGGCAATCTGTTAATGTCATTACAAACTCATTACTCTTGTTATGTTTGAATGACCTTTAGTCAGTCAGCCGTTAATTTAACCTATATGGTGACTGGTTGATATACTTAGATAACTTATGCAATCAATTTGTATTATTTCTGTCTAATTTAATTTATTATCATTTAAAACTACTGTTAATATATAATCTGAATTTAAGTAATATTATATTCTTTAATTATTTGGTTAATTCTTGTCTACATAAATATTGAACATTACAGTCGATGGCTGTCATGTCAGTATAGCAAGTCCAGCGTCTCCATAGGCCTACATTGAATCGGCATTCATAAATCGCAAGCAATTTCATTCAATTAACTGCCACTTTGTCTGCAACCTTAGCTTAGAGCTATTCGATGTAAGCTTAGTTTTTAGTTTAGTTTAGTTTAATTTCCATTATAAAATATTAATTATTGCATAAGTGCACATGCACAATACAATTAATAATAATTAATAATTAACACATTTTTGTTGAAAATGGTAGGTTGCGGCAGATAGCTAAAGAAGCGTGTTTGCCGCGGACCTAGAGAGGGGGGGGGGGGGGGGTGGTGGGTGTAGGTGAGTGGACGAATGTCGGGGGGGGGGGGGGTAGAAGGTAGCAATGTAACGACATGCCAATTACTTTTATACTGTAGTTATAGAAATAACTGATCCATTGTGTTGGACAAAGGGAGGATGCAAACACTGGCTTTGGTTCTAAAAACAGTGATGATCGTGAGTGGCCCAGAACCCGAGTTTATTGTAAGCCAATCAGCTATCAGACCACAGTGCTACTAAGCGTTTTCAGTCTCTTTTGAGTAAGGATTTTTTAATTTTTGATGCAAATTGTTTTTTACAACTTTGAAATTTTACACCTAAATTGTTCCAATTAAGTGGGCCCTGGTATCGGATAGATTGCTTAGCGACCATTAGTCTAACACTTGGGATAAATAAATAATTGTTTGTGGCAGAACGGGTTGAGTATGTATATACATCTGATGTTTTCTTGAAAAGGTCGTAAATTTCAGGGGAGTATATAATTATTATTATGAATGTCATACATAAATTTATTAATTTCAATTTTATATAATGAATTTACCGGAAGTATATTAAGGTTTCTATATAATGGGAGTAAGGATGTGAGGTAGTGACTATGAGTAATAATTCTTAGAAGTTTATTTATTTTAATACACAAAGGATTTAAAACGGAATTAGATGTACTTCCCCAAATAATTATACCATACTGAATATATGGTTGTATTAAAGAGTAATACAACATTCTTAAAATATTCAGGGTAAAAATGAAACGTAATTTGAAAAAAATACCGCAGGTCCTACTAATTTTTTTAATAATGTAAGCAACATGGGATTTCCAATTTAACTTGTTATCGATTAGCAGCCCCAGATATTTCGTAGTATTAATTATGTTTAGCGCTGAATTTTTCAATTTGACTTTTGGAAGAGTATCAAAATTAATAATTTTGTTAGAGAATATAGTGTATTGTGTTTTTTTAACGTTGGGTGAAAGTTTATTGTCCTGTAACCAATCAACTACTTTATTAAATTCTATGTTTGTATTAAAAATCAAATTATTTAGATTATTATCAACTCTGAGAAGACTGGTGTCATCTGCAAATAAATTAGAGGAATTTGGTAGGTCATTTATGAAAATTATAAATAAAAGGGGACCTAGGATTGACCATGGGATTGGACCCCGCAAGATAGCGGGAGGCTTAAAGATAAAATGTTATCGATCGACACCACTTGGGAAGCACTGACATGGCCTGGATCTACACATGATATGATGCCTTCATGCTACGTCAATCCCAGAGCTGGGATCGACAACTCGATTTTGGGGGTGGTTGGTTGTTAGGTGACTTAGCCTATCCCCATTCAAGTTGGCTTCTTACACCTTTCGACTATCCGAATGGCAGACCCGAAGAACGTTACAATTTGGCCTATAAACGGGCCAGGTCGTCTATCGAAAGGTGTAATGATGCACTGAAAATGCGGTTTCATGTGCTAGAAAGAGGAATCAACTTTGCACCAGAGAGGGCATCAAAGATAGTAATGGCTTGCGCTTGTCTCCATAATTGGACCCAGAAACACAGCACTGAAGACCCAGAAGTTAGGACATCTGTCATTGAAGTTGAAAGCAATGATCAGATTTACCAACATGGTCCAGTTTTGGGTCAAGGTGTTCAAACTCGAAATAATTTAGTTGCCAATGTATTTGCACATTAATAATTCGCATATATATTTAATACTACATGAGTACCATTTATAATTTGTAAATAATATGTATGATTATTTAAAGGTTCGAGGTGCCTACAGTAAGTTTATATACTGAATATACAGTATATAATGTGTTATTTACTATTAATTAAATGTTTAAATTAAATGTTGTTTTGAAAAATTAATTATTGCCGTATGCTTTAAAGAGATTGAATTTTATTTACAGATGAATAGTCGACATCTACATTGTCATGTTGATATTGAATCGGCTGTTGTGATGGTTGATAATCATGTTGATGCGGTGACTGAACTTGAGGCTGGTATATTTGATGAAGTTGTGGTTGTAGTGGCTTAACTTGAGGCTGGTATGTTTGATGAAGTTATTGTTGGGGTGGTTGAACTTCTGGCTGGGATGTTTGACAAAATTGTTGAAAATATGGCCATTGTCTAAAGTGATGCTGAGGTGATATAGAATGTTGTTGATGGTTTAGTGCCCGGTAGTACAATGTTTTCTCATCGAAATATATTTAGCGCAATTAAAACTCCTTATCCATAATCTCCAACTTATTTCCTTCTTATCTCCAACATCTTTTGGTAGTAATCATGCAGCATCATACGTTTTTTAGTGGATATCCACCGAGGACGGTCATTTAATCTTTCAGATTTATTAATCAAGACGTCCAGGCTTGTCTGTTGGATGTTGGATGGACCTTGCTCCACCACACACAAACTACCAGTAGTAATCTCCTCACCTGTGTCACTCCCATCATCAACCACAACATTTTGCGGTGACCCCGTCTCGACGCCCCCTGGAATACCCATCACCGTTTCAGGCGGCAATTGTCGATACACTATCAACTCGATGTCGTCACTAAGGATACCTTCAAGGGTTCCTATTTCTTCCTCCCCTCCCCCGGTTCTCCTTATCACCTTTTTTTCACCCCTAATGAAATCTGTGGCCTTCTTCTTCACCACGGATGTATGGTTTTCCATGTACGGTTTTTTCCACCTACGGCATTTACTTTTCTAATATAATGTAAGCTCTTGCCTTTTTTTCTGAGTAACATCGCTTGAGTGCTTGCTCGTTATAACCTCATTATGCTTGCAAAACCCGTAACTAATGCTGTCATTTCCTCCTGCGAGAAAGCTTCCTTTCTCGTTCGTTTTGCCATCATAAAAATGTGTAACTATAAGCCATGCAGCCGGAACTTTCTAACTAAGGCCCCCCCTCACACGGAGCAACTGGTTTCTGAAACTTGTTGCTGCAACTTGTTTCCGAAACTTGTTTCTATGTGTGAGGAGTCCAGCAACAAGTTTCAAGAAACAAGTTTCTCCGTGTGAGGGGGGCCTTACTTGAGGGTTTAGATTAGAGTGGGATTAGGGTGGAAATTTCATGTAAATTTTAAATATTTTGTAAAAATATGAATAAATTTTTAATTAGTATTATTGTTCTTCCAAAGCATGCTAACAATAATTTTATTCATGTGTAGGCGTATATTTTAGAGCAACTTTTAGAGTAACTTTCTCATAACTTGTACAGCAACCCAGGTTGCCTATCAAGTCGCAAGTAAACACATAAAATAGTTGTCGTAAAAGTTGTTCAACTTTTACGGCAACTTGAAGGAATTTGCGTTGACGAATAATCAAATTAAATTATCAAAAACTAGCTAGTAGATAAAATGACCCACTATTTTACAGTCAAACTAGCCAAGTTGCTCTAAAAGTTGCCAGCCAAGTTGCGGGTAAAGTTGCCATGTGTAAACAGCGATTAAATTAAATTGCTCCAAAAAAAGTTGCTAGTTGCTGAGATAGTTGCTCTAAAAGTTGCCCCATGTAAACAGGCCTTTATGTCCATTTCAGTAATATCATTTTTAGCATTAACGGAGCCTTAACGGAAAGCTCACTAACGGAGGCCTAAACACTCGTTCGTGTCGCCCATTATAAGTCCTCCGTTAAGTGCACTTCCGTTAAACCTCTGTTAACTTTATTTAAAATTAACGGAGCTTCGTGTCGCCCGCCCCAGGGGTGTACTCTGTGATATATTTTTGGTAGGTCCAAAACCAAGCATTTTAATTGTAGTTAAGCAATATATTATTTAAAAAAATAATATTTTAAATGAAAGCATGGATGACAACCTAAGGCAATACATTCTTTAGCGAATTGTAATTTAAAAGAGGAATGTATATTTCGCCAATAAAAAAAAGAAAAAGTAAGTTATCTAAAGAGAGGAATGTATATATTCGCCAATAATTAATTATTTATATCAATTATAACAACCCCCTATAAGGTGTTAATAATTTGTGACCCGTATCTCTGCTTAAATTAAATCTGTCCTCTGATAACTGTAGACTACTTTATAATGTAGGCTAATTTATGAGACTCCAATAAGTCTTTATATTCTGTCCACTAGGATAACAGCACCATATCAATGTAACCTGGGGCGGGTGACACAAAGCTCCCTTAATTTTAAAGTTAATGGAGGTTTAACGGAAGTGCACTTAACGGATAACTCATAATGGGCGACACGAATGAGTATTTAGGCCTCCGTTAGTGAGTTCTCCATTAAGGCTCTGTTAGTACTAAAAGTGATACTTTCCAAATGATCATAAAATTTCGTACAGGTGAGTGTTGTTGTGGTTGCTTAGGCAACTCTATAATGTTATTGTTGGAGGAGTGCCGTTTCAAATAGAAACCCTTCCACATCTAAAAAATATTATAGACCAAAGCAGTACATACTACCGCTACAGTTTCATGTTTAAGCAATAGCACACACAATTAATGTTAAGATCGAGAATGTAACATCATCAAAACAACTAATAGACCATATGTTAGTGCCCGAGTATTGGGTAGGAATCTACTCTATCTCTCAATGACCTACGACTTCCACCTGGTCATTGGGGAATCGTTCGTAAAATTAGATATCTCGAAGATTGCTGAAAGAGTCTAATAACTGATGAGAAAACTAAGTTGAACTGTGTTTATAACTGTGATTACACATCTAAGTCCACCCACATCAGCTGTGATGCGCCGCAATGTTTCATTAGAACTACCGACAAATAGGACTTGAGATTATTGAATGTCACACAGAACGTGAATTCAAGTTCTATACTATGAAAGCTATAAATATAGTTTTTCAGAATGCATTTAGTTATGTAGAATAGAATACAAAATATTTCTTAACGGAACCTTAAAGGTGCCTTCTGGCGCATGGTGTAAAATACCTTAATGGAGGATCCTCCGTTAGTGTAATGGAGCTTCGGTATAGTGTAATGTAAGTACACATTTCTGTTGAGGTTGATGTACAAAATTATATTAGGTTAACTGGTGCTTTAACTATTTTTCCTGTATTTGGGTTTTGGGCCAAATAGAACCGGGCTACCCCATCATAATAACCACAGGCAGCACGGAAGTGCAAAGGGGGGGGGGGGGGGTGGGGTGGGGTGGGGGCGAGATTACAGTACAAAGTTACAATTTATTTTAACTGAATACCGGAAGTCAGCTAGTCTATCCTGTTTAATACTAAACATTTTGTGAGAACATGTAGAAATATTTGGTATCAGCGCTCATCGTTTTGGCATAGGTTTGGGCCTCATTAGGATACTAACATTCATTCCACTTCATCTTTATTTATTTTGACTATTTTGTTTGGGGTGAGTAAGCTTTTAAACCAAGTTTCAGCTATCAGCATTATTCACAGTCCAGGAGGAGGTGACAAGAAGCTCCATTAGTGCTAATGGCGCCGTTAACTAAAATTGTGAGCGACACGAAGCCTCCGTTAAATTAACAGCGACTTTAACTAACAGAAGCCGTCTCAAAGCTCCGTTACACTAACGGAGGACTATCCGTTAAGGTATTTTACACCATGCGCCAGAATGTACCTTTAAGGTTCCGTTAAGAAATGTTTTGTATTCTACTCTACATAACTACAGTAAATGCATTCTGGAAAACTATTTTTAATAGCTTTCATAGTATAACTTAAATTCACATACAGTGTAATTCGTCTGCTCATTATCCAAGTTATATTTGTGTACTTAACTGTGTTTTGGGCACACCACCCCACCCCCCCCCCCCCCCCCCCAAAAAAAAAAATTTTTTTAATAGCTAGTTTTTGTTACTTTTTCTTTTAAAAATGTTCTAGAACATATTTATTTTTTTATTAATTTTGTTCTAGAACAAATAATTTTTGTTCTAGAACAAAATTAATTAATTAGGATTTTTTGTTGTTATCAAAGCTAGTTTTGCTTACTTTTTTTTCAAATACAAATACAATTTCCAAATACAATATGCAATGCCTTTTCGGGATATCGTTCTCCATCCTGCCATCGGAAATAACTGATTTCGTTCAAAGGGGTAAATGTATCAAATATCTCATCAAGATTTGAAAAGTTTTCACAGTTCAAACACCAACCATCAACACAAACTTCAGAATTTGCATCGCATACGCCAGCTAATAATAGTTCCTCACCAGTTTTATGAATAACTCCAACATCAGCTATATGACAACATTTTCTAATTCCACCTTGAAGCATATCTAAGTTTTCGCATTTTATCACAACAACATACAATCTCGGCTATGTTTCGTTTAAACTTAATATGTTTAACACAAGCTAAAAGATTAACAAGCTGAGTATATGTAACCTTCTTACCAGACTGCTGTTTAATATTTTCATTTAGAATACCTTCAATTTCCCTGACAGTCCATAATAAAAACGTTTTATCCTTGTCGACGTAAACAGTTTCCTTCTTTCCTAGACTCATATAAGAGATATTGTCTCGTTCCAGGAAGTTTAAGTTTATAACTTTATCAGTTTCAGAGAACGGGGTTGTTCGGCCATTTGGTTCAGTGGAATATTTTGATTTCGGTCTACAAAACAAACTCTTACGAGATTTGGGGCTAAATCCATTCAGTATGTTTGTTAAATTTGCCTTCTTTTTTGGTATCGACTTAGGCAGTGCACGCTAAACTTTCGCATCATACTTCCCTAACGCTTGTCGGGATTGAGGAGTGCTGGGTGTATTTATATTAATTATAATATTCGGTATAATATGTTGGGGAGAGGGCGAGTGATTTCTACCCAGGAGATATCGCGGCCTCCGAAGCGAAGGTCTGTTCAATTATTCATATCCTATTCACTACTCATATATGTGTACCTCCTCTAGCCTTAGATCGTTTCCCATAGGCCCTAAAGTTGCAGACTGGCTCATGATAACCATCAATAGAAACACTATCAAGTGGGGTATCTACTGTAAGGAAAAATTCTGAAAAAGTGAGAATATCGAATTTTTATTTAATATACCCAAAAAATCAGTGGTAGCGGAAAAGATTAGTATTAAGGCTCCTTCAATTTAAATGGAGTACAGAGAATGTGGGGTCTGGAAATGGATCACTAAATGAGTCATTAAATTTATTTTCATTATAATAGTCACCCAAAATTAGGATACTATTCAGATTATCATCAGTATTGATGGAGCCAAACACACCCTGTCGTGCTCCCATCATCTCAATTGTACTATTCTTTTCAAAATAAAATATATCCGGATCTTCAGTGGGAACTGAGTTAAAGGGGAATAGGCCAGAGTAGCAAAAATTACAATAATTATATATGGTTTTATTTGGGGCATCAGTGAAGTCTGAAAGATTGAAAAGAGGTCTGCACATATTATATATATATATACGCGATATATTTAAATATAGGACATTGAATTTTACATGATTATGATAAACTCGTTGGGGTAGGGCATCAGGCATTAATAGGGGAGTAGGATATATTGTATTAGATACCATATATATGAACCATGTTTACTTCTTGCTGATTAGAGGAGCATAGTTAGAACCCGGTCGGAGCTCCTTCTAGAGATGCAGGGGCTGGCACCAAAGTGAAACTACCGGAGCGAAGTAGATGACCTGATGTGCTGATTAGGTTGGAACCACCACCACCCTCTGGGGAGGGTGGAGGCTGAGCCGAGCGCGAGGGAGGGGTGGATACAATTCTAGGACCGGGTAGGGCAGATATGCTGCTCACAAAACAGCGCCGGGCTGAATGGGATGAAGGTGCTGATATAGTGGGGGCTGCGGTTAGCCTGAGAAGACCGGAGTTTGACGAACGCCATCCGAGACCTGAGTGAAAATGTTGCCATTCCGAGTGAAGAAGGAATGGATCTTGTTTTGGCAGTGAAGCGCTTGTAGAGATCTAAGTAAATTAGCACGGAATCAGGTGTCCCGTAAGACCAATCAGTTTACAGGTCAAGTTTCCATCAACATTAAAAGTCATGAATTTGGTCTTCGTAGCATTTATATGCAATCCAACCTCCTTCCTTAGCAGCCCTCTCCACTTTATTTTGTAGAAGCTGTGCATCTGCTAGCATATTAGAGAGCAGGGCGATGTCATCCGCAAAGTCGGTGTCTGTGACTGTAGTTGCCAGATATCTACTACTTCTGCGTTCTTGAAGTGTGAATCCCAGATCTTCACCCATTTTGCATTGCCGTCATCATTGCGTAATACAGTACAATTACAAATAGTAAGGGTGCTAATGTGTCACCTTGCAGTACGCCAGCCAGGATTGAGAAAAACTCAGTTTCACCATCTGGTGAGAGTACCTGTGCTTCTGTGTCACAATATAACAATCCAATACCAGCAACAATTACTTCTGGTATTCCATAAGATCTTAGGATTTCAAGCATTTTACCTCTATGGATGGAGTCAAATGCCTTCTTGAAGTCCACAAAAGTCATGACTGCGGGGAGATTCTTTGACTTAATTCCTTCAATCAGTCTCTGTAGTGCAAGTATCTGAGCTATTGTTGCTCTATTTGGTCGAAATCCGTTTCGGCTCTTACGCAGTAGTTTCTCTATATGAGGCCTAATC
>JAUCBJ010005399.1:0-34682 GCA_032718475.1 Nemertoderma westbladi
TTATTAATTGTACCTATTTGTTGATGGAAATATTGCTCTTTGGATAATACGGATAAATCACCCAAATTCCCAATTTTCTTGATACACTACAGGTTAGAGAGACCGGCTATACATAACAATTGCGATTTATATTAATGTGGTGTGTATTGAATCCAATGTTATTTAGCAGATCCTACGTGAGTCAATTGCTGCTCTCTTTATGTGTGATCAAATATACTGACGGTCGGCAGAATAGTGTGTATGATTGTGATTGGTAACAAAGTATTTCCTAAAGAATACGCTTTATACTTTAATCATAAGCGGTATCGTTGCGTTTTAGTATAAGTCTTAGTTCTGTTTAAATAGATAAAGCGCCACGTCCTAAAGGAACTGTTAATATTTCCCGAAAGCCAATAATATCTGTCAGAGATTAATTATTAACGATCTATCGAATAATACAGTAGGTATACACTGCAACCTTACACTGCAATAATACAATTTAAGCAACCGAATTCAGCCTCCCGGGTGTAGATCCATCGGGTGAATGATCGCGCATGGGCTGCCTTCGGCTAATGTTTTGCGTATTAGCATAAAATATTGTCGTATGCTAAAGGTGTTTTAATTAACTAAAAGACATATAAATTTTGGCGGGTTAAACTGCTAAAGGTCTTCAAAAGCGCGAACAACCATACCTCTATGAGCCGAGGGAAATTCGAACCTCCTTTGAATATTGAGAGGGCGGATTCTTCCTGCAGTATGTGATTAGGCCTACCGGTACTACTGTACTATTTATAGCACGAGACTGCTAGAATTACAAAATAGGTGCCGGTACTAATACTAAACGATACCGCAAGGCGCAACCGAACCACCCGAGCGACGGATTCGTGATTGGCAAGTACTGAAGTACCGTACTGTAGCCTGTCACCTGTAGGTCTTTAAGCGTAGCGTAGAGCTGTAGAGACGGGTGTAGTAATGGGTCTATTGTAATACTATACTGCGCTCGCACTGCATCAGCATCAGTTAGTCAGGCAGTCGCAGTATAGACAGAAAGACGTTAGTCGAGTCGTACGCTCCTGTACTGCACTCGTCAGCTCGTACTGCAATAACTGAATAATGGATATCCTTGCAGAAAACTTCGTAAAGATTGTGACGGAAGATGGATGTGAGTTGCTAATTAATGCGACGGTTGGAAAGATTGATCTTAAACTTATGATTACTGACGGGGCGGATGTGTGGTTCGGAGAATTAAACGCGGCAGCAGTCACTGAAAGTTGCCGCAAGATCGGAATGGAATTAACTGACTATATGGCAGATATGAAGTCGGCGTTATTAACAGCAACTACCGATAATATTTATAATTATAATAACAACGAATTTGTTTGGAAGAAATTAATCTCAACTGAAATCAGTACAATAAAAAATACATTAGGGTGTGTGCCTATGGTCCGTGCGAAAAATCCTAAGAAAGACATTATGACTTTAATAGATCGTTTGGCTAGTGAAGCCGTTCAGCTTAAGAAAGATAAACAAATCATGGCTTGTGAGAATCAATTGCATTCCAACATGAATAAACTCAAAATACGTGATCTCCAGTCGAAATTAAAGAGTAATGACGAGGAATTAAGAAGCACAGAGCCCGATGTAACTGTTGGGGTTGTTCCGACCTCAGGATATGGTAGGCCAATCACCAACTGTCAATCATCCGCCAACTATAACGGAGAAGGGGATAAGTGTATACCGGGAAGAAATAGTAAACGCAAAACAAAGAAATTGCCTAGAAATTATACGGACGATTTAAAGACGTCAAATATTGACGAGTTACTTAATTTTATATCATCTATGTCATCTTACGAAGTTGCCTGTTTTACTTGCGATAACAAAGATATTGCACACATTTGTCGGTGTTGCATGAAAGGTTTCTGCAACTTGTGCGAGTCGCTTGGTGCGTCTCGTATCAAATGTTCAAGGAACAACATTGGAATCCGCAACCACATTCTATTACCTGCTGTCACCTTATCTCGCAACCGAAAAAAGGTTGAAAGCATTCGAAAACAAATGTTATGGGGCTGTTTGACGTGCACCCTGGATAACCCCGGGGATGTGCATGTTTGCCAAGCTTGTGGAGAGGAACGGAGGGACCGAGCAGACGGCTGGCAATGCGTGCAATGCACTCTATTCAATCGCCCTGGGTGTTCAGTCTGTCAGCTGTGCGAGTTTCGGAAACCGTAGATAGAATTCATGAAGTTTGTTGAAACCCGCGGTGAACTGTTGCCGGTCTATAAAAGTAATTCCTTTTGAGGATTTGGGCACGGACCACAAGCCAGTATAATGCCACTTTTTATGAAGATTTATAATTAATTAGCGTCTGTTTATTTAAGAATTAAGATAGTGCCATTGAATTATGGATAATGAGCACGAAAAAATGCTTAAGAACATTTATTCTGGCTGAATTATAGCTGAAGAAATGTAAATTGGAGATTGCAAGAAACGGTTCTTTCAAAGGTTTTCTAATTAATCAACTTTATAAATGACAATAAAAAGCAAATTATAAAACACAAAATCATCCAAAGGACTTACTTTTACATCGTTCCGTTCACCATGGCAACCGGCGGTGAGAAAATATATTTTGCTGGTGGTGAAAATAATTTGCCGCATTCAGCCACCTTATTAAAATGAAACACTAATAAAACTTTTTGAATTTCAATGTTGTACTAAGGACTCAAGTTGTAAAGGAATGTTTTAGATATGTATGAGTAGGCCTATGGATGTTCTGTTGGTTAAGTGATGTTAGGACCTATTTTCTCTAAGCCCTTTTTGCCTTTAAGTGCAATAATTTTACCCTACAAATTACGATTACTTTTAAATTACTTAAATTTTAGGATGTATCAACGAGGCTACAGTTATAATTAAGTGCAATATCTACCACCTTTAGTTAATTACTATTTTTCAACTGGTTTGTAGTTAGAAGATAAGGTAGTCTAAATGTTGTCTATTGTCATTCTTTTATTCTAATCTTTTTATTATTTTTAAGGGGGACTTAACCTTTTTTAGGATAAAAAATTCAAAAACCTTATTTTTGTCGATCTTTGTGTAGAATTTAATGGCAAATCCAAATATATGTGTTATGACTTCTCAACATGTTTAGTTTTGAATATATGACGATTTCACAACGGAATGTTTCCATAAATATAAAATTAACATCATTGTCGCGAAAAAATGTTTTCCGACAAATAAACAGACTAGATTTTGCCGAACATCAAAACTGAAATCGGAAATGAAATCAGCGACCCCGAAAACCCTCATAATGAGAATGTTAGCTACAATGTGTGTTTTCTATGTTGACCGAAATTCGAACAGACAGACAGACAGACAGACTAATAAATAGGAGACAGGGGGGGGGGGGGGACTGGACTCAAATCCCGCCTTGGCGAATTAATATCCCGCCTCAATGTTAAATTCTCAATTTAGGTAAAGGAGCAGGTTACAGTGGCACGTTATTTTAACCAAAACAATAAACTAAACACAATAGAACATTTGAGAGTAATGAGCTGTTATTTGCGTCCAATTTCCCCTGGAGAGGGATTAATTTTTATTGCGTCCAGTTCCCCCCCCCCCCCCCCCTCCCCCTATCTGATAAATAGACAAAATTTAACCAAAAATTAAAACTGAGATCAGAAATGGCCGACCGACCATTTCAGGTTCACCGACCAGGAAAACCCCGATGGCGAAACTTTTAGATATTTCGTATGATTTATTATATTCGGACGGACAAACCAACATCAGACAGACATTCCGACAGACAGACTAGATTTGGCCTAACTTGAAAACTGACATCAGAATTGAAATCAGCGAAGCCTACGAATCAATCAATCAATAGAGCACATAGAGCTCGTGGAACCCGAACAATACCAGCTATCTGCTGGACTATTTAGGACTATAAAGGACTATTTAAATTAATTCATATCGGATGTCACATAGAGACTGACCAATTTGCGCGGAAAGGTTCAAACTTTAAACGCATTTTACTCAGAATATCATTTCTAATTTTTTTCCTCGACTCAGTTAAAACCTATCTACTCCATCATTTTTTAATCATTTCGCTTGAAATTTTCAATGAATGGTCTTGACATATTAACCAATAAAACTTGTAGGCCTAGATACTGTAGATTTAAAAAAAATGCTACCTTTTCTCATAAAATTGGCGGGAGATTCAAATTTCAATTTTTGCCATGAAAATTATCATAAGAACTTACTAATACATATAATAAATTTGCATAATTTAAGTCATAAATACAAACAAACCTCGTTTAATCCTCCAAAAACTGGTAGTGTCTCCTGAAACGTAAAGCCCCCCCCCCCTTAATTAAGGTATTATTCTATTGAATTCGGAAGAATTTCGGATTCATTATTTTCTAAATTTTAACCAAATACTTTTTTCAAATTTAATTGTATACGTATTAAATAATTAGTTTTATTCAATTAAGCTATTTATAAACCCTTACCGGTAGAAATCTAAAAAACGACTGCGACCGAGAACATGACGAACTGATGCAAGTATAATAAACGTTGGCTGACTGAATGTGGGGGGGGGGGGGGGGGGGTGAAGCTTTTAAGCATTTTAAAGTAAATTGCAAGACACACACCGCTGGAAATGCACATACGCACACGCGAGTCCGCTATTAACTGACCTAAACGCAGTGGTAAGTTGCTACATTTTACGTCATTTCATTACCCCCACGCTCTCCATTTCTCATTGGGTCTCTCATCATTTTCCGGTTCAACCCACTTGAGAAAGCCACCTGTTTCGGGCGAACCTTACAGTTACAGCTCAGCTGCCTGCCTTCAACTGATTAATTATTGCATACAACGTCCAGGTCACTGATGCTTTTTAGTTTGTGGTACCGATGTACCTACCCGTAAGGTTTACTTAACTTACTTGATTAATTAATTAAATACAAACATTATTTAGCCAATAACCAATAACATGCATGAATATCGTGTATTATTCATTGTGATTTCTGATTTGCAGCAACATGTTTCGACGGACCTAAAGTTACTTTTTTTAAACTAACTACGTAAAAAATTATTTATAATTATCGTAAAAATAATGATCAACCAATCGAGAACTACGACTTATTGTTATCCTGATTCATCTAATAATAATTATTATTTTGATTTGTCTACCTTAAATACATAAACTTTGTGTGCGTCCGAAATATCGTTGAAACCAGGGAGTAATTTGATTAATGGGGAACTCACATTATTGCACTGCCGGGTTTTGTTACCTCCGTTTCAGAGCAAAATTAAATATAAATATTTTCTTAATCAACAAAACATAACCAATATAATAGACGCATCCAATATTAATATTATGATTGAACTAAACTAAACAGCCTCTAATATCATTAGACAGTAGACACAAATTGTTACATAATCAAATACTTTTGCAGGATAGCGTGAGCTAAATCATCAGCTCCGGTTGAGTGGTAAATGAGCATAAGGTTGACTGCCACATCATAATGCAGGTCGTACAGGGAACCAGTATTGTCGCAACCGCTGGGTACCCATGGTAACGTAAGCGCTTTGTTATAATAATATATGGCGAGGTTCAATATACTAAGCGAGTGCATGGCTCGCCCCAGGTTGTAGTAAGTCTCGCAACACATTCCTCGAAGTTCCTCATATTTTTGAAAAAATGCGAATGCGTGAACCGACAGTAGATGGCGCTTACTACAGAACTTACTGACGGCTATATGAGAGTAAGTGATACCTAACATTAGACACATCATCGGGTCTTGGGGGTTCCTCTTGTGGCACGCCATGTACTCGCTAAGGGCGTATCTATAGGTCCCGCTGATGAAAGAGTTATTGCCGAGGAGAACCCCGATAGGATAGCAGTCGGAGAGACGGTTAGCCAGTCGGTTGAGGAACTTTGATTGCCGGTTGTCCAACGAACTGTAAGTCGTCTGGTGGAACATGTTCCACACTTGATGAGACTCGTGGATAGCGACAACGAATTCTTTGATGTAAGCGTAAGCGCAACTGAAGTTCCCGTTGAGGAAACAAGAAACGAAACGAAGATACTTCAACATTTGTACTTTAACCGAAGCGTAATGCCAACAGCTGGAGACGTGCGCGATACCGATGAGCCACTCCAGGTCGGCGTGCCATCCGCGATGCAGGAGTACCTCGCAGGTCTTCTCGAAGAGGCCCCACCACTGGGGCGGAGGCAACAGCGACCATCTCTGGGAGAACTGGGCGACCCTCCGATGCGCCCCCAACGACTCCATCCGCTGTTTGAATGAGTTGAGGACCTCCCCCCTTCGTCGCGAGGAACTCCTTTTTCCGGTCGCGAGGAAATCACTCGGCGGAAGGCAATTACCGAACCAGTGATTCCGGGTTCCCGTGTAGACTACCGCGTCCTGGTAGAGGAAGGCCATGAGCAACATGGACGAGCCTATGAACTCAGTGGACCTCCCTTCAGAGTAAAGTAACATCGCTTTCTGATGCAGCAAAGATATGTGCAGAGGATCGCCATTAACGACATCGTTAACGTCTAGAGTCAATGACAGTGCGTCCACTGCTTCATTTACGCGGTTCATTTGCTTTAGCAAGGCGGAAAGCGCCAACCTGGGTGCCACTTCCTTGCTTGGATCCGTGGCTATCTCTAAACTCTTATTGTACGCATCGACAGCAGAATCGTTCTTGCCGAGACTTTGTAAACATTCAGCAAACTTTACCCACACCTCTACGGCGTTGAAGTTGCGCGATTTGGTGAGGGCTTCGAGGTATTCCACCGCGAGTCTGTAGTTGGTTGTGTTGATAAGGGCCTCCGAGACATCGAGGTAGAGGTCCCCGTACTCCTCGGGGCTCTCCTCGAACAACGGCGCCAACACCGTCTTGGCCGCCTCGCTGCGATTAAGATAGATGAGACAAATACCGAGTTTAACACGGAGGTCCATTGGGGTA
The DNA here is from genome assembly GCA_032718475.1 of Nemertoderma westbladi. NCBI lineage: Eukaryota > Metazoa > Xenacoelomorpha > Nemertodermatida > Nemertodermatidae > Nemertoderma > Nemertoderma westbladi. Next base: position 6,949 of record JAUCBJ010005399.1, read on the forward strand.
TCTGGGGTGAGCTGGGGGGCAATGGCCCCCACAGTCGGGGCATATCTTCCCCCCATTGGTGGCGCATCCTTACCAACTAGGGATTCCCCCACTACAGCCCCCCTAGATTTCACTGCACAGAACTGAACTATTGCGTCCATGGCCGATTGGTACTGTTTCGTCTGCAGATACAATTCGACCAGATTATTAACATCCTCAACTTTCACCGCGTGTGGGTGTCTGTTGCAGGATTGCTGGAGTGTGGCGGTGGCTTGCACCACATTCCCAGAGTCGTGAAACAATCGCACAGTCTCCCTGGCAACCATAAAATAGTCCTCACTCTTACAGCGGTCCAACGCATCCAGTAACCGCATGTATGCGGCCATAATACGCCGATCATCCTGTAGCTTCTTAAACAAACTCACGCAGGTCCAGTGGTAAGACAGGTTGTCTGGCTCAGCACGTGAGGCGTGCATATAGCAGGCGGCAGCGCGTGACACATCCCCATCATCCTCACAACGCTCAGCCAACTCTATCCATTGATGCGGGTTCTTCCGGCGCAACAATGCCGCCATCACGGCGTTCTTGAATGAGTTATCTTTGTCGCCGAGACGAGTGTATATCTCTGTAAGTAGCTCGTACGGGTCGGCTACCTTGCGACACTCCTTTATCACTAGGTAACACATGTCCTTGGCTACAGAGTCCTCGCCTCTAACAAATCGCATACGAGCCTCGCCCATTAGTCCCTGGAGATGTAGTGGGAGTCGCATCATTCCTCGGGCGGTCCGCGGTTTACTCCGGGGTGTTGACTCATCACTCGTTCCTGGTGGCTCGTCGCCCGTAGCAGCCGGGTCGTTGCTCGGAGCAGCCGGATCGTCGTTTAGAATGGACTGGAATATATCGACACCATCGTCTATATCGGCAGGCAGATCGATGACGTTGTCGGTGTACTGTATGAAGTCAATCCGTCCGTCGATAACGTCCTCCCATTGGGAGCGGGCACGGGATGCGTTGCGCTCACGTCGTGTCTCGGTTACGGGTGTCGGCTCATCGAGAAGGACAACCTCGTCGCGCGAATCACCCGGGGTGACGGACCTGCCTAAGTGTCGGTTTAAATTAGCCAAGAGTCCAGCGTTAGCGGGAATACCGGTACTCGATAAAGGGTTTAACTGATCCATTGACCAATCATTAAAAAACTATCCAACAACAAATGAACTGTTAGTTATACATACAGTAATTCAGTTATTTCGAACTCCGACTAAACCTATATATTAACCTTAGTTTTTAGACAACCATTTACAACTTCGATTAAATGTGTATTTTCTAGGGCAGCAGCGACCCTCTCTTTATCCGCCAACTGTTTATTGATAGCGGCTTCAGACACGTGACTTCCGGGCGAAATCTCAACGTCTACTTTAAACCGAACAGGAAGGGATCGCATCAACTTCACGCGAATAGCTAACCCGATAAGTGTGGCCATACTGCAATGAGGAATGGTAGGAACGAACTGTACCTTAATGGCATTGCCATTATCGTCCACGGTAATGTGTTCTTCGTCGACCACGTTCAATTGCTCAAGCGTTAAGGGATGTTCAGGGTCATTTATGTCGCGAATTATATCAAAAATTTCTTGGGCATCAAATTCATCAGGACTTTTCTCGTCGTTCAGTTCTTTGTCGGTAAATATTCTCTCTCCGCTTCGAATTCTAACACTTGGATTCACATTCTGTACAGGATTACTCATTATATAGTTTATATTACAGTAGGCCTATTACATATTAAACACTAGGTCTGTAGGTACCGATATGCCTATACCAGAATACAGGTTAACCAGTTAACCTGTTAACAGGTAGGCCCTATACATATTCAGATATTATATTTTAGGGTTTTTAAAAAACATGTTATTATTTATCCATGACAGGTTGACAGCATGATGTTTTTAAATTGTTTTTTTTGGATTAACGTGTTTGGGGCTTGGCGCTTGCTTGGGGCAGTGGGGGGCCTCTACACAGCTACATAATATAACAGTATAAGCAGATAAGTACAGACCAGCAGACTGGCAGAACAGCTGCAAGCAGAAGGGATACAAGACCAGAAGACCGAACGTAATCAGGATCGAATGTAACATAATTCAGTAATTATTACGTATCGAATGTAACCACACAATTATGTTACATTGGATCCTATAACCAGATAGGCCTAACTATGTTACATTCCATATACAAATTACAGAATTACTACATAGGCTACTACATACTAAGCCCGAATGTAACATTGCCATTTAAACAGTTAAAGGAACATGTTACAGAGGCGTGTTTGGGGGAACCAAAACAATAAACGAAAGTTAACACATTTACAAGATTATACAGGTTACTTAATTTGGTATTTGTTTTGAACTCACCAGACTGTTTCTTCTTGCAGTCTTGTAAATAAACAAAGAATTTCATCGCTTAACTCCTGACTGCCTGACCAGTACAGCAGTAGAGTAGCCTACCTCAGTACCTACTGCAGTTTACTGCTGCTGCTGTACTGTAGGTCAGTAGGTCGACTGCCTGACCGCTGGTGGAGGACCTGAAAGATGTTAGTCCTGTTTCTTTTTGTTTGAAATGTTTTATTTTGTGTATTTTCGAAACAAAGCAAGGCATATTTGTAATAATAAATATATTTTCAGTCAATTCCAGTATTCTCTGATTCTGTCTAGATAAAGTTCACTGTTCAGGTTCACATAGCAGCATAGGTGCAGGGCAGGTAGGTAGACCTACCTGCCTGCCTACAGTATGTGACAACCCCAGACTGGCAGAACGTCATGAAATAGGTAAAGTGCTAACAGCTTTACCTATACCTATAATACTGCCTGCCTGTTAAAATATAGGGTTAAACTTTTCCACGTATGTTGTACGTTTCCATGTATGTGCGTACGCGTACGTATCCACGTTAAATTACATTACAATTACATTACATTGAGCGATTTAACATACAGACATACTGCTGTACTGTACGTGTATGAATGCGCGGTCGGTCTAAACACCCAAATCACACCAAATTGACCGATTGAACCCCCCCCCCCCCCCCCCCCCCCCTAAAAAGACTAAAAATACTAAAAATACTAGGCCCCTACTCCTCCGTCATTTTCCATTTTTATTTTCCGATACCACATTTTTTGGAACCAGCATGTTTATCTTATGATATTTTTCACGCAATTTTTGTATTTTCGTTTTCTATTTCTGATAATTGGCAATTTTGTAAAAAAAAATAAAAATTTGGGAAAAATTTAAAAAACCCATGTTTTTTTTGTAAATTTTCATTAAAAAAATGGGGAAATATTATCAAATTAAGAAAAGTGCGTGAAATTCATTGAAGCCTATTAAATTATCTTTCATATAAATCAAAAATTGCAAAAAAACGGTTAAGAAATGGCGGAGGAGTAGTATTTTTCATGCGAAAAAATGTCATTCTGAGATAATCGCCTTCAAATTTCAAACCTTCCCGCGCAAAACTACCTGTATGGGGTCTGGTTGGTTAATAGTGTCTGACATGAAGGAAACACAGCACCGAGCTAAAATTATAATTATGGGGGTTTTCGGGGTCGCTGATTTCATTTCTGATGTCAGTTTTAATATTTGGTGGAATGTAGTCTGTCCGCCTGTCGGTTGTCTGTCTGTCTGTCTTACATTATGACAGACAGGTTTGCAGACAGTTTTTCCACAATAACTCGAGAACTAAAAGAGATCTCTCTAAGCCGTTTTCAGATTTGAAATCCCCATTGAATTCATTAACAAATTTCTGAATTTAATCATAATACAGTAATAAATCATAATAATCATAATCAGACTTTTCAGATTTTCGATATTTAAACCGGTGTCCGGTGTTTCTAACAGTTCCCAGGTTAAATACATAACGACCTGCTTGTTAATTGTGGAAATTACAAATAGTTAATTTAACTCGAACTTCATGAACTTACCCACAATAAAAGGCAGATATGATAAATACAGTAAAATGCTGGGCTGCATATCAATGTAACAAATATAAATATAAGTGCATAAGGAAAAATAATTCTTATAGACCATCAATACAGTCAAAAACTGTTTGACTGTAGGCCAGGCCTAGTGATATTTCCAAGAAATCCAACTGTTTCAATTTATTTTTAAACACATTGATAGATCGTCATTCCACCTTTTCGTGAATAGTATTCAAAATAGTATCTTCACAGGCTACGAAAATGTGTTTCCAGTTGTTTTCGCTTTTTACTACTGTATGTACCGGTACCGATACAATAATTATGTAAGTTGTAAAGTTTAATACTGTGTAGGCCTACCCGTTAAAAGTCTGCCGGATATCCGATATCAAAAAGTGCTATCCGATCTACATGCTGGCCTACAGAAGTAGGGTGAGTGAGGGAGACTTGACTTTAGGGGAGACTGATTTTTTTTTTAATAACTCAAAAACTATTGTAAATGATTTAACAATACCACACAAAAATGTGTAAAATACATGTTGAAAATATAAACAGATACAGACTAGTCACAATACGTTTCCTCTAAAGGGAAACACAATCGCCAGACTTGAGCCCTTACATAAATAATTAGTCAGACATTTACTTATTTTATTGTGCCGCCACATTTTTAGTGAAATATAATTAGATGATCAACTACCGCAATAGACTGAGCGAAACATTGAGCAAATCAATACAATTGTGGGGAAGAGGGAATGAAAGTGATACACTAGAACGGCCTTCCCTTGAAGGTACACTAGCGCAATTACCGTTTCAGTGTTTCAGACTGGGTGTTTTTACTCGCATTCTTACATGCTTCACTAAACAATCGGAAAGAGTCAAAATATACAAGATGATTCACCGTACTTAGTTCCAAAGCCTCATGCGAATTTAGTTCCAATGGAAACGAATTTAGTTCCAATTTTGGCGAATTTAGTTCCAATTTAGGCGAACTTAGTTCCAATAACTATAGAAAAACGAAAATGAATTTAGTTCCAATGCATGCGAATTTAGTTCCAATGGATGCGAACTTAGTTCCAATGCAAGCTAATTTAGTTCCAATGGAAGCGAATTTAGTTCCAATGTTTCAGGTGTGGGGCGAGCCACGTTGTTTGCGAAGAATCTGTTTAATGACACTATTAGGTGCATGGTTAAATAATAATTGTAAATTACTAACTCAAAACGCCCAACCTCCAAACCACAACAATCTTATCCCAAACAACCCCCATCCTCTTAACCCAAACAATTAAATTAAATTCATTTATATTTAATCATTTAAAATGATATTCATTGTAAAAAAACAACGCCCAAGCTCTTAACCCAAACTAATACGCCCAACTTCCTAACCCAAACAACGCCCATCCACCTAAACTGAAACAACTGGTAAATATTGTAATTGGTGTGAAAATGGCACAATGTGCATGACTTGAGTATATAATTCTTCAGACTCAGTCAGTCAGTATCAGTATACACGTGATTAATATTTAATATATATTTGAAAATGTGTAATTATACATTTAATTCATTAATGATGCTTCGTTTTTTAAATATGACGGAAGGATTTTACAATTTAATACAATTATTGTTGACCTTCTCATTTTTTATAAACGAATTTATTATTAATGAATAAAAAGTTTACTTGAGGGAGCCCAACGGCTCCTCGGCTCATTAGAACAGGCTGCTTCTAGTGTTGGTCTCTTTATTAACTCCAAGAAGACCAAAATTTTGACAGTTAACTTTGAAAGTCCTCAGCAAGTCTCTGACCGGATGAGCATAAGCTCAAAGGATGGTATGCTTGAGCATGTGGACGACTTCTGTTACCTGGGATCATGGATCCGGAAGTCAGGTGACCTTGGAATACGTAAGGGAAAGGCATGGGCAGCCTTGAATAGGCTTTCCAGGATTTGGAAGTCACCGATAATTAATCGGAAACTTAAGGTCCGATTATTTAGAGCAGCAGTAGTTCCAGTACTACTCTATGGGAGTCCATGCTGGGCTCTAACTGCTGAGGACACCAAATCTCTGGACGGCACATTCACAAGAATGCTACGCCGGGTTCATTGTGTCAAGTACAATGCACACATCTCCAACCAGACACTATATAACATTGGAGGTCTCTCATTGGTTTCCCCAAGCTTGACACTAGAACAAAATCGCCTCCGCTTTGCAGGACATTGCTTTCGCCGTGAGGACCAGCCAGTGCATAATCTTGAACTTTGGCAGCCTCATGGAGTAAATAAGCATGGTGGATAGCCCATGACTTTCTTGAGAAGCATCTTAAAGGACGCTGGCCTTGAAGATGCGGATGATCTAGCAAATGTCATGGGTGATAGGGAGTTGTGGCGGCGCAATTTTGTCGATACGCTGGCACTGCATTCTTAAAAACGCAGCTGCAATGCAGCATGCCGAAGCTAAGCTAAGGGCTTAAAATGGCTCAAATGTGATTTCCGGGTTCCAATTAGGGATAGAACGAGGGTTCCTGGTAGGGTTCCTGGTAGGGTTGGGGTTTAAGACACATTTTGTCTATAGGGTTTCGACAGGGCGACCCTAACCTTTTGAATAAATAGTGAGAATACCCGAGAAAAAGTAGAGCTGTGGCAGTGTTAGGCTGTGTCTAATGTTTTCTGTGTACTACAGGGATACCAGACCGAACCACTGACTGTACCGTTGTAATACCTACACATCGATATTGAACTCGAATCGATATTTAGCTACAAGCGTTTGGAAAAGGTGTCTCCGGTGATATTTCACCAGATACACTGCAGTTATTCTTACCTTATCGTCTGCAAAACTCTTTCGACCCTTTATTAACCTTGCTGACGCTCGGGAGATAAAATGTCTTGAGGATAGTGAAAAAAAGTTTCCCATGTAATAAATAATTATTTTAAATAATGTACTGTACAGTAATTCTGAAATTAGTGAAAAAAAATAGGTCTAATTCACTAATTTTAAAAATATTTGATAAAAGGCGGGTTTTTCAAATAAAGCCAATTCTACAGTTACTGACATTTTCTTGCTTGCGCACACATATGTATTCTTAAAACCGTATATCTGGCACGTGTTCGCACTTCTGGTCACGGAAGAAGCGCGCATCGCCCACAAGGTTACATACAGGTCGGGCTATGTTTATCTCGCTCAGGACAGGATCTGTAATTTCTATGAATTAGGGGGGACCGTGATTTATTACGGAAGGCCATATGCAACAACTCCCATACAAAATCATTAATGAAATAAAGTAACGTAATGAATTAACAATACATGGTTATTCATTTTTGATACTAATATTTGCAATGCAATACTAAAACACGTAGTGACAAATTCGTTGTTCAAACAACCTAAAACATGTGGTGCATTAACGATATTCAATTAACAAGAGCGAAGTGTTGCCAGTTGTATAAATACGGGGAAATAGACAAAAATTATAAAACGTCTAGAGACGACTGAAGTTAGGTCTACTGTTTAAGAGAGTGAAAAGAAACACAGTAGAGCAACCTACTGTTGTACTATGACGCCATTCATCATTGTTGCGTTGTTGGCTACAACCGCTTTGGCTCAGGAATGCGGACACCCCGCTCTCAGTCCACAAATAAATCAGTCTAAAATAGTCAATGGCGAAGAGGCTGGAAGAAACACTTGGCCATGGCAGGTAAATATTGGACCCAAAGTGTAAATAATAGCACTATACGGTACCTCGCTGCTATAGGCATTATAACTTCGTAAACTCTACAGTAGCGTGTTTGGGGTGATTAACAAATAAAATCGCCCATGTGAAGAATACCAGCATTTAATTATATAATTAAAGATTTGAACTTTATTAGGCAGAATTTGTAATTTTTTAATTTCTTATTAAATGTTTTATAGCGCTTATTCTATCTTATAACCTGCATACAGTAGATACTAATTTGCTTATTGTTTTGGTTATATCCAGCCCTTGTGTCACATGGGCTTTTAGTGAAAACCTGGTATTTTTTACATGGGGATACACTGCAAAGTGAAATAATGTTTAACAGCAGAAAGTTTGGTATACTGTACTTATCACATGGGCCAATAAAATTAAATTAAAAATAACAATTCAAATAAAAGCAAACAGTAAAATATAGTAAACAATGTCAGGTTACGGCAAATTAATCAATTTAGAGAAAGGAGCAGGTTTACAGTGGAACTTTATTTTAACCAAATGTTACAAAAGTGTATGCCTACTGCGAGCTACAGTACTAACAATTTACATGATTGACACGCATCGATCACTCGTATGGATTATTAATACGGGAATGGATCCGTCAATTACTCAATAAGGAAGGATATGTGCTCGAACTAAACTTTATACAGTAAATAATCTTCTTAATTATTGTATATACAGTAGGTACTGTATTTGTAATAATTCTATTTATTTAAGTAGTGTGATAAAAACAAGTACAGTAACTGTAGAGTCTTAAAAACTGAAGAAATGTAATATATAAATATATAAATAATAAATAACGTACAACTTTACAGGGTTTTCTATCCTACTTGAATTTCTTTGAGTAAACCAAATTATTACTTTTATATTTTAGATATCTCTCCAACGTTATGGTTCTCACCACTGTGGTGGTAGCATTATTAATTCTGAGTGGATTGTGACTGCCAGTCATTGTACTTACCTAGATTTACCATCTGCTTTTACTGTTGTTGCCGGCGAACATAATCTTTTATCCAATGATGGAACAGAGGTAAATATCAGAACCAGTGTAAGTGGAACACGATGTAGAAGGTTCCGCTAGAGCCAGTGTAAGTGGAACACGATGTAGAAGGTTGAGCTAGAGCCAGTGTAAGTGGAACACGATGTAGAAGGTTCCGCTAGAACCAGTGTAAGTGGAACACGATGTAGAAGGTTCCGCTAGTACCAGTGTAAGTGGAACACGATGTAGAAGGTTGAGCTAGAGCCAGTGTAAGTGGAACACGATGTAGAAGGTTCCGCTAGTACCAGTGTAAGTGGAACACGATGTAGAAGGTTGAGCTAGAGCCAGTGTAAGTGGAACACGATGTAGAAGGTTCCGCTAGAACCAGTGTAAGTGGAACACGATGTAGAAGGTTCCGCTAGTACCAGTGTAAGTGGAACACGATGTAGAAGGTTGAGCTAGAGCCAGTGTAAGTGGAACACGATGTAGAAGGTTCCGCTAGAGCCAGTGTAAGTGGAACACGAAGTAGAAAGTTCCGCTAGAGCCAGTGTAAGTGGAACACGATGTAGAAGGTTCCGCTAGAATCAGTGTAAGTGGAACACGATGTAGAAGGTTCCGCTAGAACCAGTGTAAGTGGAACACGAAGTAGAAGGTTCCGCTAGAGCCAGTGTAAGTGGAACACGAAGTAGAAAGTTCCGCTAGAGCCAGTGAAAGTGGAACACGATGTAGAAGGTTCCGCTAGAACCAGTGTAAGTGGAACACGAAGTAGAAAGTTCCGCTAGAGCCAGTGTAAGTCGAACACGATGTAGAAGGTTCCGCTAGAGCCAGTGTAAGTCGAACACGAAGTAGAAGGTTCCGCTAGAACCAGTGTAAGTGGATCACGATGTAGAAGGTTGAGCTAGAACCAGTGTAAGTGGAACACGATGTAGAAGGTTCCGCTAGAATCAGTGTATGTGGAACACGATGTAGAAGGTTCCGCTAGAGCCAGTGTAAGTCGAACACGATGTAGAAGGTTCCGCTAGAGCCAGTGTAAGTCGAACACGAAGTAGAAGGTTCCGCTAGAACCAGTGTAAGTGGAACACGATGTAGAAGGTTCCGCTAGAATCAGTGTATGTGGAACACGATGTAGAAGGTTCCGCTAGAGCCAGTGTAAGTCGAACACGAAGTAGAAGGTTCCGCTAGAACCAGTGTAAGTGGAACACGATGTAGAAGGTTCCGCTAGAACCAGTGTAAGTGGAACACCATGTAGAAGGTTCCGCTAGAACCAGTGTAAGTGGAACACGATGTAGAAGGTTCCGCTAGAATCAGTGTATGTGGAACACGATGTAGAAGGTTCCGCTAGAGCCAGTGTAAGAGGAACACGATTTAGAAGGTTCCGCTAGAACCAGTGTAAGTGGAACACGATGTAGAAGGTTCCGCTAGAATCAGTGTAAGTGGAACACAATGTAGAAGGTTTCGCTAGAACCAGTGTAAGTGGAACACGATGTAGAAGGTTGAGCTAGAGCCAGTGTAAGTGGAACACGATGTAGAAGGTTCCGCTAGAGCCAGTGTAAGTGGAACACGAAGTAGAAAGTTCCGCTAGAGCCAGTGTAAGTGGAACACGATGTAGAAGGTTCCGCTAGAATCAGTGTACGTGGAACACGATGTAGAAGGTTCCGCTAGAGCCAGTGTAAGTGGAACACGATGTAGAAGGTTCCGCTAGAACCAGTGTAAGTGGAACACGATGTAGAAGGTTCCGCTAGAATCAGTGTAAGTGGAACACGATGTAGAAGGTTTCGCTAGAACCAGTGTAAGTGGAACACGATGTAGAAGGTTGAGCTAGAGCCAGTGTAAGTGGAACACGATGTAGAAGGTTCCGCTAGAATCAGTGTACGTGGAACACGATGTAGAAGGTTCCGCTAGAGCCAGTGTAAGTGGAACACGATGTAGAAGGTTCCGCTAGAATCAGTGTAAGTGGAACACGATGTAGAAGGTTTCGCTAGAACCAGTGTAAGTGGAACACGATGTAGAAGGTTGAGCTAGAGCCAGTGTAAGTGGAACACGATGTAGAAGGTTCCGCTAGAACCCATGTAAGTGGAACACGATGTAGAAGGTTCCGCTAGAGCCAGTGCAAGTGGAACACGAAGTAGAAGGTTCCGCTAGAACCAGTGTAAGTGGAACACGATGTAGAAGGTTCCGCTAGAACCAGTGTAAGTGGAACACGAAGTAGAAAGTTCCGCTAGAGCCAGTGTAAGTGGAACACGATGTAGAAGGTTCCGCTAGAATCAGTGTATGTGGAACACGATGTAGAAGGTTCCGCTAGAGCCAGTGTAAGTGGAACACGATGTAGAAGGTTCCGCTAGAACCAGTGTAAGTGGAACACGATGTAGAAGGTTCCGCTAGAATCAGTGTAAGTGGAACACGATGTAGAAGGTTTCGCTAGAACCAGTGTAAGTGGAACACGATGTAGAAGGTTGAGCTAGAGCCAGTGTAAGTGGAACACGATGTAGAAGGTTCCGCTAGAGCCAGTGTAAGTGGAACACGAAGTAGAAAGTTCCGCTAGAGCCAGTGTAAGTGGAACACGATGTAGAAGGTTCCGCTAGAATCAGTGTAAGTGGAACACGATGTAGAAGGTTCCGCTAGAATCAGTGTAAGTGGAACACGATGTAGAAGGTTTCGCTAGAACCAGTGTAAGTGGAACACGATGTAGAAGGTTGAGCTAGAGCCAGTGTAAGTGGAACACGATGTAGAAGGTTCCGCTAGAACCCGTGTAAGTGGAACACGATGTAGAAGGTTCCGCTAGAGCCAGTGCAAGTGGAACACGAAGTAGAAGGTTCCGCTAGAACCAGTGTAAGTGGATCACGACGTAGAAGGTTCCGCTAGAACCAGTGTAAGTGGAACACGATGTAGAAGGTTCCGCTAGAACCAGTGTAAGTGGAACACGAAGTAGAAGGTTCCGCTAGAATCAGTGTAAGTGGAACACGATGTAGAAGGTTTCGCTAGAACCAGTGTAAGTGGAACACGATGTAGAAGGTTGAGCTAGAGCCAGTGTAAGTGGAACACGATGTAGAAGGTTCCGCTAGAACCCGTGTAAGTGGAACACGATGTAGAAGGTTCCGCTAGAATCAGTGTAAGTGGAACACGATGTAGAAGGTTTCGCTAGAACCAGTGTAAGTGGAACACGATGTAGAAGGTTGAGCTAGAGCCAGTGTAAGTGGAACACGATGTAGAAGGTTCCGCTAGAACCCGTGTAAGTGGAACACGATGTAGAAGGTTCCGCTAGAGCCAGTGCAAGTGGAACACGAAGTAGAAGGTTCCGCTAGAACCAGTGTAAGTGGAACACGATGTAGAAGGTTCCGCTAGAATCAGTGTAAGTGGAACACCATGTAGAAGGTTCCGCTAGAACCAGTGTAAGTGGAACACGATGTAGAAGGTTCCGCTAGAACCAGTGTAAGTGGAACACGATGTAGAAGGTTCCGCTAGAATCAGTGTAAGTGGAACACCATGTAGAAGGTTCCGCTAGAACCAGTGTAAGTGGAACACCATGTAGAAGGTTCCGCTAGAGCCAGTGTAAGTGGATCACGATGTAGAAGGTTCTGCTAGAACCAGTGTAAGTGGAACACCATGTAGAAGGTTCCGCTAGAACCAGTGTAAGTGGAACACGAAGTAGAAGGTTCCGCTAGAACCAGTGTAAGTGGAACACGATGTAGAAGGTTCCGCTAGAGCCAGTGTAAGAGGAACACGAAGTAGAAGGTTCCGCTAGAACCCGTGTAAGTGGAACACGATGTAGAAGGTTCCGCTAGAACCAGTGTAAGTGGAACACGAAGTAGAAGGTTCCGCTAGAACCCGTGTAAGTGGAACACGATGTAGAAGGTTCCGCTAGAACCAGTGTAAGTGGAACACGATGTAGAAGGTTCCGCTAGAACCAGTGTAAGTGGAACACGAAGTAGAAGGTTCCGCTAGAACCCGTGTAAGTGGAACACGATGTAGAAGGTTCCGCTAGAACCAGTGTAAGTGGAACACGAAGTAGAAGGTTCCGCTAGAGCCAGTGTAAGTGGAACACGATGTAGAAGAACCAGTGTAAATGGAACACCATGTAGAAGGTTCCGCTAGAGCCAGTGTAAGTGGAACACGATGTAGAAGGTTCCGCTAGAACCAGTGTAAGTGGAACACGAAGTAGAAGGTTCCGCTAGAACCAGTGTAAGTGGAACACGATGTATAAGGTTCCGCTAGAGCCAGTGTAAGTGGAACACGATGTAGAAGAACCAGTGTAAATGGAACACCATGTAGAAGGTTCCGCTAGAGCCAGTGTAAGTGGAACACGATGTAGAAGGTTCCGCTAGAACCAGTGTAAGTGGAACACGATGTAGAAGGTTCCGCTAGAGCCAGTGTAAGTGGAACACGATGTAGAAGGTTCCGCTAGAACCAGTGTAAGTGGAACACGAAGTAGAAGGTTCCGCTAGAGCCAGTGTAAGTGGAACACGATGTATAAGGTTCCGCTAGAGCCAGTGTAAGTGGAACACGATGTATAAGGTTCCGCTAGAACCAGTGTAAGTGGAACACGAAGTAGAAGGTTCCGCTAGAGCCAGTGTAAGTGGAACACGAAGTAGAAAGTTCCGCTAGAGCCAGTGTAAGTGGAACACGATGTAGAAGGTTCCGCTAGAGCCAGTGTAAGTGGAACACGATGTAGAAGGTTTCGCTAGAACCAGTGTAAGTGGAACACGATGTAGAAGGTTTCGCTAGAACCAGTGTAAGTGGAACACGATGTAGAAGGTTGAGCTAGAGCCAGTGCAAGTGGAACACGAAGTAGAAGGTTCCGCTAGTACCAGTGTAAGTGGAACACGATGTAGAAGGTTCCACTAGAACCAGTGTAAGTGGAACACGATGTAGAAGGTTGAGCTAGAGCCAGTGTAAGTGGAACACGATGTAGAAGGTTCCGCTAGAGCCAGTGTAAGTGGAACACGATATAGGTTCCGCTAGCAATTAGAGTTTAGTATATATTATATGTGCCGCCATTGTATAAGTTATGGAAATGAATTTATTTCGCAGAGATTTTTCATGTAGCTAAAGCTAAACATGATCCCGATCCCTGCGTAGCGTTTAGTCTCATTAAATCATTTTTGCTGGAACTAAAACTTTCCAGTCCCATTACTGGACTCGATTCTACTACCCTGGGACGCAAGACTTGTCTAACAACATGCAAACGGAGACTCAAATTAATGGCAACGGATTGAAACACTACGTCAAGGTGGGACTCTTATTTATACCATAAAAATATTACATATTGTGCTAAAAAAAACCCTAATATCCTAAGTAACTATTCAAACAGGTTCGCCATGAAGTCGCATTACTTATTGAACATGAAGGATGGTCTGGACCAGGAATACTCAACGATATTGCGCTCGTTAAACTCGCTACACCTCTCCAGTTCACCGATGCTATCAGTCCTATATGTCTTCCAGCACAAGATTACGTCCCACCTCATCTCCATAGTGACTGCTATGCCACAGGATGGGGCCGTACTTTAGGTACTGGAGACAACACCGTCTTGAGACAAGTAGTTTTACCTCCTTGGGATAAAGATATGTAAGTATTTTATGAAGACATTGATGAAATCATTGGGGCAGGTTCGAGGACTAATGTCCGAAGGGGACGAAGTTCTAAACAGATTAATGTAAATGATCAGGTTATAGTGGCTTAAAATTGAAGGGCTGAGCATAAAAGGTCCTATGAGACCTAACTTAACTTACCAATAAGGTTCTGAGATCATATGAACAATACTGCCTGATATCCTGGAGTAAAATAGTCCTATGTACAGTAAAAATCGCATAGAAACAAACAAAAAAAGGTCTTATGTACAATACTGCCTGATATGCGAAACAATTTTGAAGTTTTTGAAATATGTTTTTTTTTAAGTAAAGATTTTGAAGTACATCTATGTACTTGCAAGCAAAAATACAGAATGCCAACATCAACTGTAATATGTAGGTAAAAAAAAACCCAAAAGTCTGATTATCTCAGAACGACACTTTTGTCACATAGGACCTTTTTATGCTCGGCCCTTCAATATTCTAACCATAACAATAAACGAGACTCAATGGCACAAGTTAATGGCTTGGGAATCAGTTCAACAGGTTCCGCTGAAATTAGCTGCCCAAGAAAGTTACTAAAATCCCGTAATCCCTACTAAAATCCCGTACTAATCCCTACTAAAATCCCGTACTAATCCCTACTAAAATCCCGTACTAATCCCTGCGTATATTGACAACCGAACGCGGTTTATATTAACAAATAAGCGAAGGGCGGGAAATTTAAACCATACAAGGAAATTAAATAATATAAAATAATTAAACTGATTTTGATCAGTACTAATCCCGTACTAATCCCTACTAAAATCCCGTACTAATCCCTACTAAAATCCCGTAATCCCGAACTAATCCATACTAAAATCCCGTAATCCACGGGTCGGAATGACGTCGTAATAATTTAATAATTTTTGAGATTTTGTGGTCAGAAATACAAATTGAATTTATTTAATTTAATATATTTCACATAATTATTTATAGCTGCATGGCTGAAACTCTATGGGGCCAATCGATTAAACACCCAGGGAAAATTTGCACTGGTATACCTGATGGAAGTTCAGCTTGTAATGGTGACTCTGGTGGGCCGCTGAGCTGCAACCTGGATGGGCGATGGGTTCTAATTGGAGCAACGAGTTACGGCAGATCGCTAGATTGTTACCAACCCGATTATCCCACCATTTACGCTAATGTCGCAAATTATAGAAATTGGATTGATCAAAAGATCCAATCGAACTAAACCTGATTTATCAATTAGCATTTTGGTTAATGTAGGTGGCAGGAATATGGGTATGCAGATCTACAACATATTAATCTTTACTATTAATGTTTTATAATTATCTAAACCTATTATTATATAGTCCTAATATATAATATATTGAGCATATATATATATAGAATATATAGAATATATATAGAATATATGGATATGGGGCCTATTCCTAAAAAAACAGCACTTGATCGTTCATTCTTTGGACTTCTTCACTAATAAATTAATCTTGTCTGGCATTTTACGATTACTAAAACATAGCCCTTGAAAGAAGCTCCAACACCCCATCCTAACTAAGCTGTTATTGGTGGTGGTGGGTTTAACAGTGAGAGGACAACAGATACTCCTTTAAAGTGTTTCTGTGTTGTCATTCACTCATAATCAGTTACAAACACACCTATACAATATTATATAGGTATGTTAGTAATAACCCATGTTATGTTTATTATATGGTTTGCAGTGGTTATAAAATTTCTTGTTATTTAATGAGAAACGACGTTTGAAACAGCTGTTTGAAACAGGTACCATAATAAACGTGATTTGAAAACGACCATAATAGATGGGATAGTATAATTATTGTCACACAACACAATACAGGTTATTGCTTTATAGTATTTTATGTTGAAACAATGTTTGAATCTGAATTTGTTGCATAATGTAGCACCCCCCCCCCCCCCCCCAGCCCCAAGTAGCATTACGTAATATGTGAATGTCTGATATATCCAACTAATTACTATAAATATCCGCTAATGTGACGATCGACCACTAGATTGACTACGAATATCATCCCAAGTTTGAAACGTTGGCCCTTCCTGTTCCTTCATGAGTACCGGTAGTTCTTGGCCTTTATATTTCTGGTCTTTAACTTTATCTTCTACGTCGTCCCAAGTCTGATAGGTCGACACTTCATCTTCCTTGAGGTGTGTTTCCTGGGGCCGCAGTTTATATTCCTCTCCATAGGGGCCGTCCAAGTATGACGTCAGCACTTTAGGGGGGGGGAGGGGGGTTGGGAAAATCTGATGACGTGCTGATGAGGGGAGGGGAGGGGGTCAGCCAAAATCTGACGTCAGCATGTTCATTTATAGGTGCTAGAAGAGATATAGCAGAAGAGTAAAAAGCTTGCCTATTTTAATTGTTCGAAGCCCCCGAAGGCCCGTAGCACGACCTTCTGTTTCAGTTACCAGTCACCATGTTTCAGTGATAAGGACGCGAATTTTTTTTTAATCTGATTTAGGGGAGGGGGGGGGTCAACGCATATCTGATGACATCTGATTTAGGGGAGGGAGGGGGTCAACATTTTGGGGAAAAGTGCAGACGTCATACTTGGACGGCCCCATATGCGTAGGGCGGTTTATCTCGCGCGTTATCGAATCTGGATTGGCTGTCAGTTGTAACGTCACCGAAACTATAATCATCTGATTGGCCAATCGTCGGTTGGGCACCGAACCTACGATGCTCTTTAGTCTGGTAACTCAATAACAACGGGGATTCCGGACCGAGTTCATTTCTAAACTGTAGCTGAAATCGTTGTAGAAAGAAGGCAGATGAGCCAATATAGGAAAACATACCGAGAAAAAGTGATAAGTTCAGGCTTTTCAATAAACGAAAGTTTTTATAATGTCTAGTATATAAAGAAGTTGCACCAATAGTCAATATTGCAATGGGTCCTGATTTATAACGAACTTTATTAGTCAACCCTTGTAAGGCTTCACGTTCATTGGGTAAATATTCCATAGGTTTATTGTAATATTCGTTCCAATAGGCTCTCAGAAACGGAGACTCACGTCTTCTTGTTTGCGTTCCCGTATCAGTGCCGGGATTTGAATCAAGTTCGTTCACAAATTTCTGGATTGCCACAGCTTTTTCATATTGATTGTATGACCGAGTTTGTAGTTTATCCAAGTTTCCTGACATCTTCTTAGACTTATTTAGTCAAGCCTAAGCCTGTAAGTTTACAGCAGTTGTACCTCCTGACCGGGCCGCTGTCGCTATTCCTTCTCGTGCAGTTGTGTTACAGGTAGGCCAGTTCTTATAAGGCCCAGAGATCAACCAGTCGTTAAATTAATATAGGTACCGGTAGAGTTAATTAAAGTAGGCCTAGAATTTTACAGTAGGATAGGTAATACCGGTACATCATGATTGCTGATTTGCTAAATGCTAACATCAAATCTTAATGAGAAGATCAAGAGCTGATGTAGGCCTGGCCTACTCTAGTGCAGAAGAAAAAACAATAGTGAAGCAAGGCGCTGATAATATTTATTATAAATTATAGAAAAATTAAATTATAGAGCGTCTTTATTAAGCGAATTTATTTTATTATTTATATGAATTATATAAATTATTATTTTAATACTTATAGAGCGAAATTATTAAATTGTAGAGCGTCATACCGAGCTTTATAGCATCTGCATAGCATAAAGTAAAGTAGATCAAGGGTGTTGATTCTTATTAGAAAATTCGATCAGTCTGTCAGTCAGTTGTTTACATGCAGAGAATAGGGTCTTTTAAAATGTTTAATAAATTTAATGGTCGAGTCAATCTATCAAAAAACCCGTATCTAATTCGCAATCAATCGGAACCACATTTGTTGGATTATACTGTAACCTTGTTAATGGCCAAAAAAGTACATACGGTATAATGGAACTGATGCAATTATTTTATTTATTTGTATGGAATTAATTTCGCTCTACCAAATCGCCAGGGCGACATATTTTCTAACTTTACATTGTAGTGCGACATTATTTCTCAGTATGTCCAAAACGCCATACATTTTACTATGTTTTTCCAGTATGTCACCGCCTCATTATTAGGTTGTTCTAGAAAGTTTAAGTGTATAACTACAAATAATTCCCCACAAATAAATAAAATTAGATTCGCTATTGTTCATAATTAGCACTTTAAAGCTTTTACGGCCCTCGTTCTATTATTCTCGTTATATTATTCTATTATCACTCGTGCCGTAACGCTATAAAGTGATATTTTATGAACAATGACGTATAATTCCACTGCAGGGAAATGTAATAATTTCCAATAATGTTCGAGAAGATTTTTCACATAATAAAATTGAGATTACTGTATTGAATTTAGGTGTAATTAATTTATTTGTTTTAGTTTCAAAATCATAATAGTTTATAATATGGCTGGGTATATTTTTTGGGTATACAAGTTTTAGGGGTCAACAAATCTGACTTGTCTACGCCAATTTTGGAGAAGACGCCACCCCCCCCCCCCCCCCCCCACCCCCCAATAGTTGCCTTGTTGCTATGTAAAATCCATGTTGTTATGGAAAGAAACAGGAAATTGAAAGTGATACGCAGAATATATTTTTAGGATTTTTTTGGGATATTAACATGGTAATATAGAATAAAAAAAATGGTTAAATTACCAATTTGTTATGGGTTGACCACCTTTTTTGGCTAGATTAACTCATAAAGACTATTCTAATTGTTGACTTGGTTGATTAATTAATGAAGTTTGTGACATTAATGATGTATGTTAACACAGTTTATACAAATAGAGCTCACGAAATTTGATCTCAAGGGTGGGAGGGGGGGGGGAGAGGTGGGGAGGAGGGTGGGGGGTTGTTTTAGTCTGATCAACCAGATTTTATCTGAGTCCGCATGCCAAAAGCATATCTCCCGTGTTTCACTGTTAAGTCATAAGTCTTTTCTTAAAAAATAAAGATGCGTCTCACATTTAATGGAACACTTGAACATTTAATGGATGTAACCAATCACAGGCCTCTTGCCAGAAAGACTCATGTGTCAATTGTCAAAAATAGAACATGGGACATAATCACTTTCGACCCATGGGTCGTAACAAACGATTTATAAACGATTTAACGAGTTATAACTTGCCACTGTAACCTTTTACTGTCCCTTCACGTTTATAACAGTTGTCGGTTATGGTTGTCTGCTGTCGGCGTAGCGTTTACACCCAGTATCTCAGCCAGCTCAGACCCCTTAACTTACACAAACTTGTTTGTTAGTAATCTTAACACACCCGGTATGGGTCGGTATAGCTCCAAAAGTGAAATTGTAACCTGTGCTATTGACTTTCGTTTATTATTTTGGTTAGAATAACTTGCCTCTATAACCTGCTCCTTTTTTTAAATTTATAATTAATTAGCTAGACTAAATATAATAATTAGCTGAGGTAGATGGGAATAGCTTCCACCCCCCCCCCCCCCCCCCCCCCCCATGACTCCATAATCAAACACCATCACCATGACGTATGTCTCTGTTGCATTGGTCATTAAAAATATCTGGCTGCGTTTTGTAGAACTGCACGGGTCGGTTTATTGATAAACACACTAACACTAATAATACTAAATAACGAAAAAATACCATCTGGATACCAAAATAAACCAAATAAAATGGGGGCCGATTTTAACGAGCCCAGTATTAAATTATATGTCTTAATCCAATGAAATAAACTAACTAAATAATTCCTTAGGATGGAGAAACAATGATAATAATACCAGAAACTTGTTCAACGTCGATGGGTTACAATTAAACTTTAGTTAGATGTTGAATAATAGAGGAAGGGAGTAATCCTTCTAGACGGTCTACAACAAGGTTTATGGGAGTGGCCACTGTGTAGAGGAAAGTCTTAGCGAAGGAGCCCATAGAGTCTGGGTATTGGTGGGTGAGTAGGGCGAGAATGGCCGTGAACGAACACAGACCCGCCGTAAAGATGATAAAAAATGGTAACTCCTTCTTGGGATAGACGGATACCTCATGTATGGAGGGAAGTAGCTCCCTGTCTGCGGTTTCGGTGCACGATGGGTAGGGGTAGAAGAGGTGTCCCTTCTCTAGTGGATACGGAATCATACGGAAAGTTCCTTCCCAGGTGCAGTGGAGTAGGTTGAGGGCTCCATCTACTCTCTTCCAGTGAGGGTAATGGAAGAATGAGTAAGCGATAGCCTCGCTGTCTCCGCGCTTTAGTATGTGCTCGGGGGGAAGTAGAAGCGACTTCATCTCTAGTAGATACTTGGGTACGTGGGGGTTGAACTCGACCGCTCGGTGTATGGCTTCCACTGCGTTCATTTCGGCTGTGCTGAGGCCCCGTTTGCTCGCGACCTCCGGTGAGAACCGATCCGCCACCGAACGCGCTTTCAGCAGCGATGCCGTGTAGCAGATGGTCGCGCTCTTGGGTAGCGAGATGTCGTCGTACTTGGCGAGAACCGCCTGAACGTCGGCGTAGGCCTGGAGTTCCAGCAACGCCTCGATTAGGTTCTCGTGGATGTTGAGCACGGATGTGGTCGGGAACTCCTTGATAAGATCGCGCATCAGTTTGACAGACTCTTTAACTTTCCCCAGCTTCCGCGCGCACATCGCGAGTCTACGACGGATGTAAACGCACACGTTGGTGTCCCGCCGGTAGGCCGTCTCGTACTGATGGCCCTGGTTCTGCATGGTCTGCGATCTCTTTGCGTTAGCCTCGGCGACCTTTAGACCCTGTTTTAGAACGCGTTCTACCTCCACTATGCTTGTACATTCCTCCTCGGAGAGAAGGATGCACGCAGTAGCGCATTCAGGTTGCTTCTCCAGCGCCTCGTGCGCCAATTTGATTCGTTTCGCTGTGTTGCGTTCCCGCCACGCTCGTTTCATTATCTCGTCACCAGGACGATTGAGGTCCGAGTCGCAGCAGAAGAAGGTCTGATGGTCCTGCGCCGAGAGGTTCATATCGTAGTAGGTTAATGGCTCCTTTCCGGTGACCCATTGGAACCTGCTGTATTCGGAACCACGGAAAAGGTTCAAAGGGTTCCGCCACACCTTACATTCCGGTATATTTTGCTGGACCGAAGGTGTTCCATTATCGTTCCCGCCATTACTGGATGCGTTCCCACCACCTTCATCACCGTTCCCCAACCACGGCGATAAGTGATTCAACGACATTTGTTCGATGAAACTTGTGCCATATTTCCGGAAGTACCACCATTCGAAGATTAATATGAGACCGGATATGAGAGAAGAGGTGCCGGTTAGGGCTACGTAGAACTTTGGCGTCAAGGTATTGAGGAACATGGCTACTATATTTACATTCTCGCCAGCCATTAGTGGAGCTTTGAGCAGGTAAAAGACAATGAGGACCGTTATAGTAACAGACAGTAGAACCAAAAACTCAATAATCATTGTAGTAGAATCGTCTTAGACGCTCGAAAACACGGAATAAAGACCCACAATCCAAATGATAGGCTATGACCAAAACTATTCATAAATAACCACTGAACCAACAGAACAAACCTATGAATCCAATTATTAAGTGTGTAAGTAATTGCAATTGTTTGGCGTTATCATGAGTGACGAACTGACGAAGACACTCCGATTGTGTGGTACTACTGGTATATATATACTTAGACCTAGCAGCCTAGGCCTATATTAACGGTAAGTTGTTTAGCCCTACTCAGTTTTCTTTATGTGATTAGATTTATCAACGACTTCTGTTTCGTATTGGAGTTGGGAAAACTTCTTATTAATAGAGGATCGATACTTGAGCCAAGCTGCAACGATTAAGAGAAGATTGAAAACAGAAAGGACTGCCAAGAAATAACAAAGTCGATCTTGAAAATCAGTTGTGTCTGTGTCGTCGTTACCACCAATATAGAAGACTAATGAAGTATACTCACGAACAAAGTGTGGTAGTTGGTACACAAAGTCGTAGCCAGATCCACCATCCATTAACAATAACGATAATGCTGTAACAGTGTAATGCGACCAATGCTGCAATGCTGCAATGTAAGTTGTAAGTGTAGTCTAAGGCTGCTAGCAGCAGTGCACAGTGCTGAGCAGATAGAACAGTACCGGTAACTAAGTGGCACAGACAGACAGACGCAAGACAGACTGACAGATATCAATTCAGTGAGGATGGAAGACCTATATGGAATACTGACAAAAAGCGCGCCACACGCGTCCTGGTTAAACGAAAATCGCGCCCGCCATGATATCTAATGAGCGCCAAGCCAACAATTGACTATGAAATTTTGCAGTAATTGCTTAATTGTAATAATTTATCAGTTTATAATGCTGTAGCCCTACAGTATTTTAACATTAACATGCGAGCGTAGCGAGCAAGGAAATTTTCCAATTATGTTAACATAAATACAGTCTGACAGTATGCAGTAATAGTCAGATAGTGCTGTAGTTGTAGTAGTAGTAGTAGTAGGTCAACGTCAACTGACTGTTTTTAAACGCAGATGTGATCAAATGCGAGCGTACAGGCGTATCGAGCACGAAAATTTTAACATTTCAGCATTTAAAGTAGGCAAACCGACTGTTTTCAAATGCAGAAATGCAGATGTCATTAAATTCAGTTAGGTACAATGGCCAAATCTGGCAACCTCAAAAGTTGCCACATATGGCAATGTTTATTGCCAAATCTGGCAACTTTTGGTTTTTCTAATTTTCGCACGCCCAGAAGCAAAATCGCATTTTGGTAAATAGTTAAGTGAAAAGAGCGCGAAATTTAAATATAATTGACCGTATAAGAAAAAAAATCATCGTCTGAATTTCTCTTAGCAATAGGCCGAAATGTGCCTAAAATAATTATTGCCATTTTTGGCAACCATTAGAATTAAAGAAAAATAATGGTTGCCATTTTTGGCAACAATTATTATTGTGCAGCCCTGTCAGTAACCCTGTCATTGTAAATTACTTCAAAATTGTTTACTGCTTGCTTACCCTTGTCGGGTTGTGATGATTTATAAACATTATTAGTTGATGAAATGTCAGAATGTAGGTCTATTTGATATGTTGTTAATATGTTAATGGACAGATGGATGAGTCTGTAACAGATACCGTACTGGTAGGCTGGTATAGCTGTATAGGGCCTATGGTATAGGCATAAACAAATCTAAAGAATCACATGCTTCAAAGGCTGAAATGGAAATAAACGTAATAATATTTGAAAACATCAGAACGTTAACATCACCAAAAGGCAGCAAGAAGGCAAGGGGGCATTAAAGTTTGAGAAACGGCGTGACGGAAGAAAAATAGTGTCAAAATTTAGAAAGACTGATAAAACCAAAATGCGTGTTAACAAGTTAACTAAGTTAAGGGATTCAACAAATTGTTTCTAGTACTGCTAGTAGGCCCTAATCAGCTAATGAAAAACGGGATGAAATTATTTTCATTATATGTCTGTATGTACTGATGTAGGAATGGAAAGATAGATATACTGAACTGATATAGAGTGAAGGATGATTTAGATTGCTGGGCAATTGTATCAGCATTACACAGTTACAATCTTTAACTACTAAACTATTATTGGTACAAACAACAATCAACCACCTCCAGACCTCCCCAAGCAGCGCCAGAGATTACTAGCAAAAATGCCAAAAAACTATCACCAGTCAGTCTGTGTTTGTGTTATTGACTCTCATTCTCACCTCATTTATTAGGATATACTGATATATTGCTGTATTGGTTAGAACTTAGAATATGCCACTACTGGCTGACTGGTATGGTATAAGTATAACCTGTAACCTGGCCCTACCGCTACCCCTTAGCCTTTTTTCTAGGCCTAACATTAACATTTCAGGATCTAAGGAATGACCATACTGCCATCAGCATAGAAGGACTTAATGACGCAGAACCATATAATCCATATTCAATGAGTTAGTCTGTTAGTCAGTTGGTTAAGTTGCCAAATATGGCAACAACGGCTTTATATAGTTGCCAAATCAGGCAATCAGAAATGTTGCCAAATTTTACTTGGTTGCCAAATATGGCAATCACAATCATTGCCAGATTTGGCCATTGTACCTAACTGAAATTGCGAGCTGGCGAGCGTAGCGAGCACGGAAATTCTGCTGAATCATGCAGGCTGTCATGGTTTTATTGGTTTGAAGAATCTGACAATTGAAAAACTTTTGAAACAAGTCATGTTTTTAATGGTCATGCTCAATCTTTCTGTTTCCATTTGTCCACAGCCAGACACTCAGACAGCCAGACAGTGCTAAGAGAAGGCTTAGGGGCCTACAGTATAAACGAGAGCAAAGCGAGCGTACATTTTTCAATCTTTTTAAACCTATGGAATAATTTCAAATAGAGCTGTAGAGTGGGATGTGTTGCCAGTGCACTGCTAGACTGCTACGCTACGTCCTACTGTCCTAACCTAACCCTACATCCATATTCGCGCCAGGACCGCCAGGATCCTCAATGCGCGCCACACGCCCCTGTCACTACGCGCCAGGCAGCCAGGATCCTTAATCCGCGCCACACGCCCCTGTCACTACGCGCCAGGATCCTTAATCCGCGCCACACATGTTGAGCAAACTCTACACAGCTACATAAATTCCAACCTGGATGGAAGAAAGGAACACTAGCAGACTAGGCCCTATCCTAATTCAGTAATTTAAGAACTATGAACTAACTGCCAGACTGCTGACTGGCTGAACCTGAACTGTGCTACTGCAGTACAGTACCGGTCAGCCGGTACTACTTATTTATTACTGAATTGGAATTAGGCCTATAATATCTTTACTGCAGTACTGCGATACAGCAATACATCAATATATCAGTCAGACTGTCAGATCCAGTCCTTGGTCAGATCCAGTACATTTCAGTATTTTGGTAGGCCTACAATGCATGACAATGCAGCAGTCAGAGACAGTACAGCAGTAGGTCACTACTACTGTTTACTACAGTTTACTATACAGTTTACTACTCTGTACTAACAGTTTTAGTTGTTGCTTTAGGGCATTACCAAGGACTACTATACTACACCATGTCCTGGAATATAGTGTCGTTATTCAGGTACCTACCCCCCCCCCCCCCCCCCCCCCAAAAAAAAACCATTTTCTACAAATCTTAATGAGATATGGCATGAAATTTGAAACAGAGATAATCAAAATGTTCTAGAACATTGTGTATTTATTTAATAGAATAAATGGCCTGCAGTGGAAGCAAATACATGCAAAATTCGAATGCCCATATCTCAGCAATTTCCCAACCAAATTCAAACATTTTTACATATTTGGAATCCTTGCGCGGTCAGCTTTCCACTAGTACCAACAAATCACTAAATGGTTGAAGAATAACTGCGGTGTAACTGGTGCAACTAATACTCAAGCGCCACCTCACTCAAATTTACGTTGCAAACCGTATCAGACAAACTATATTTTCTATTTCTTTTTAATATATGTCCTGCTTCTCCGTTGTATATGTACAGTAATTTGTTCTTTACTACACTTTTTAAATTATAAATATTTTATTTTAAAGCATGCGGGAGGCGAATTTTAATTTCAATTTTAGTTAATTATCATTATTATTAGTCGATCCAGCACTTAATGTAATCAACCACTGCCATGTTTTATTGAACATATCAAAGTTTTAATTAGAATGTAATTTTATACAGTATGTTTTACCTTTACTTTTAATGCATTTGTGTTCGTATTGTACGTTGTGTTGTCTTGTATCCCTCGTATTAGTAAGTCATCATATCCTCCCATTCATTATTCCATTATATTACTGTGAATTGTAATAATTGTATACTTAGTGAATATATTATACTTGTGACCTCCTACATAGTCGAGTCATGTTTGTTTAGTTTAAGAAGATATAATTTGTTTCCATTTGCGTCTCTATTATTGTTTCTATAGTGTTTTGGTGTAATAAAAAACTTCAACTTCAACTTCACCCTAGCAGATGCACAGCTTCTACTAAATAAAGTGGAGAGGGCTGCTAAGGAGGTTGGATTGCATATAAATGCTACAAAGACCGAATTCATGACCTTTAATGTTGATGGAAACTTGACAACCATTGATAATAATCAACTAAGGAAGGTTGACGACTTCCAGTACCTTGGATCATGGATAGAGAGTAGCAAAAAGGACATAGAAGTTAGAAAAGCAAAGCAAAGGCTTGGGTAGCTCTATCAAAAATGGATACCATCTGGAAATCAGATCTCTCCATAGGCACCTGAAGACTAAGTTCTTTCGAGCCACAGTGGAAAGTGTATTTTTATACGGGGGTGAGACCTGGACACTGACTAAATCACTTGAACAACGAATTAATGGTTGCTACACAAGACTACTAAGGGCAGCCCTAAACATCAGCTAGAGACAACACAAAAGAACACATGACAAACGCCGAGCTTTATGGTACAATACCACCTGTATCAACCACCCTCCGTGAATGTAGATTAAGATTCAGTGGGCACTGCTGACGAAGTAAAGACGAGGTCATACCAGATCTACTTTTCTGGCAACCAACTCATGGAAAGCGTAGTCGTGGACGACCGGCCATAACATATATACAGTAGATCAACTTGAAAGGGATACTGAACTTGGGAGAAACGAAATTGCGACAACTATGGAGAATCGGGAAGCCTGGAAGGATCTCATTTCCACTGTCCGAGTTCGCTCGACCTAGTAGTAGTAGTAGTAACTGGTGCAATATCGACGGAGACACCTTTTTCAAACGCTTGTAGCTAAAGAATGAAAGCAAAAATAAAAATTCTGGCTAACCCATCAAGGAGGAGGGAGGTGAAATTATGTCTCTTTCAAACTTCATGCAATCTCACTAAGATTTGTAGAAAAATTGGGGGGGGGGGGGGGGGGGGGCAGGTACCTGAATAACAAACTATATTCCAGGACATGGTACTGTAGTAAGTAGTCCTTGGGCATTACTAAACAAGCCAATAATAGGAGGGGTGAGTACAAAACAAAGACCAAATACCCAAGACCCGCTGTAAAAACAAAAATGTAAAGTCGCGTTAGATCCCAAAGAGCGTTCAGGCGTTAGGTCCCATTGCCATTTAAAGGAGCAGGTTAGTAAAGGAGCAGGTAACAGAAACAGAGGCGTGTTGGGGGAACCAAAACAATAAACGAAAGCTAACACATGTTACAATATTATGTAGGTTACTTAATTGGGTCTTTTGTCTTTGTTTTGTACTCACCCCCGATAGGAGGGGTGTAAATTAATAGAGTACCAACGTCAATATGTCTTTCCTTGGATACATAATGATCAATATGGATAAATAATGATCCAGGTTCCAGGTCAAAAGAAGACCGCTATCTTACCTACTAGAACTACTACAACTACATGCAGACATGTACCTCTACCAGTTGTGGCCGTTAACTTCAAAGTGTTTGGAGTGACTCGACACTCTGATGCCAATCATTTCATACTGTACTTCACCACAGAACCAAGGCCAAGCCGCAATTGACATACCACCTCAAACACCATGTCCTAAAATATAGTTTCTTTATTCAGGTACCACACTCATATCTCAGCTATTTTATTTTATGACGGAATTCATTATTATTGTGT
>JAUCBJ010005400.1:0-37528 GCA_032718475.1 Nemertoderma westbladi
GTTCGGCCTCCTGTTTGCGTTGTTCGGCCTGCCGTTCGGCCTCCTGTTTGCGTTGTTCGGCCTGCCGTTCGGCCTCTCGTCTATGTTGTTCGGCCTCCTGTTCGCCTTGTTCGGCCTGTCGTTCGGCCGCTTGTTCGGCCTCTCGCCTCTGTGTTTCGGCGGCTAGTATGTCTTGCTCGGCTTGCAGTTGAATATACTCATCTTCCATCCGAGCTTTGAGGGCTAATGCCTTCCGTTCTCTCAGTTGGTCTCGGAGTGGCGGCGCCCCTTGAGAACTGCGCGCTGAGCCGGATATCTCGCTCCTAGCGCTGGAGTGCTGATTTCTGGTGGACCCCATTCTCTTGTGATGTACTCCTGTCCTGATGCTGGAGGATCGTACTGATTCCGCGTCTGTTCTTTCAGCCCTCTTGTAATACTGCTCCTCATAGCCTCTCACCAGGCTGAGGGTCCTCCGGTGTTGTTTGCGGAATCCGTCTAGATGTACAACGTGTTCTTCCAGCTTGGGGTAGTTTTCCTGATCGGTGGGAGGAACGAGCTCTTGGTACGCCTGTATCATTCTTTCGTACCGCTGTAGGATATTTCGGATACTTTGAAGCTGAGTTTGTACCTCATTGAGGGGGGTTTTGACTCCCTTGAGTTGTTTCTCCATCCGTTGATACGCTCGGGTTACTCCGCCTTTAAGAGCCCCTAACCGACGGGTCATGTTCTTGACGTTTGGGACCTCGTCGGCTTCCGAGTCTGTGTGGTGATCCATCTCGTCGGTATCGGATATGTTATTTGTGGTCATTGTAAGGCCTCGTCGATGGCGAGATACGCGATGTCGTAAAACAGTTCCTCGTAGGTATTGTACTCAGCTTGGACCACCCGAACAGTAATCCTGAATCGTCCAACGTTCGTTCCTTGTACCTCAACTTCGACGTGCCAGATTCCTGGCTCAACTTGAATTATATCAATGGGTGTGATCGATACTTCCATTCCCTGTTAACAACTCTCCTGAATTGTGATCTGCCGACTACGAGTTGGTTAGATCGAGTTTGTTGTTTAATTAAACCACGACTTTGTCTCAACTCAAATACCAGAGTTTCCTCGTAGTGGGTGCTGGCAAGCACGTAGAGAGTTTTTGAAGAGTATTGAAGGATTCTCAACTTCCACCAGTTGAAGTTGACCGCGATAATTATTCTTAATTTTGACACCCTGTCAAAATTAACCACGTGAATTATTCTTAATTTTGTTGCCGTTATTCCTACACCAGGGGGAAAAACGCCGATGCTGGAGACGTGACTTAACAGACCACCGAGCCCCGGCCAGTCACCGGATATTGATTGTGGGGAGGGAATATTTCTAAGATGCAAGTTTGCGGTTGAGAAAAGCTGCATTAGTTGGATATACTCTTTAATGTAACTGAACTCTGTTGAACCTTGATTAAGAATAATTTTGGGCTTCCCCAAATCAATATACACCAAATATTCACAATAAGTATACACGATAATATAAATCCCTACGGTATATTATTTAATAACCCGCTGTTCGCTCAGAATTTTAGCCTACCTAATGTTCCCCAGATTTTCCCTCAGTCCCAGTCTTAGTGCCGTAGTGTCAGTGTCGGTCCAGTCGGTAGACTCTGTCGCGTATCCGTACCACCCCTCGCGAACCCCGAAGGGTTCGGTCATCGAGAACCAGTACGGCTTGGCTAGGAGTCTGTCGTGTCGGTGGACCCGTTCGCGTGTCCGTTCCACCCCTCACGAACCCCGAAGGGTTCGATCATCGAGAACCAGAACGGCTTGGCTAGGGGTCCGTCAGTTCATCACAGAAACCCAACCACCTAGGCTTTCCGAGTCCTTTTCAGGCTCGTAGTTGCTTCGGCAGCCGAGAAACTGCTCCGAACAGTCGGTAGGCCAGTAGAGTCTAGTCGAGTCTAGTCCTTTGTCTTTCGACCCCATCGCGTGTCCGTTCCACCCCTCACGAACCCCGAAGGGAACGATCATCGAGAACCAGAACGGCTTGGCTAAGGGGTCTGTCGTCGGTTCCCGTCGCAAATCACAGTCAAGCAGTCAGCGTTCCGAGTCCTTTTCAGGCTCGTAGTAGCTGCAGTTGACCCGAGACCGCTAAGGGCAGTCCTTGTCAAACCAGTCCTGTGGCCAGCCCTTTCGCATGTCCGTCCCACCCCTCACGAACCCCGAAGGGATCGGTCATCGAGAACCAGTACGGCTTAGGTCAGGGGGCAGTCTTAAGTTGGCCACCTGTTCGCGTGTCCGCTCCACCCCTCACGAACCCCGGGGTTCGATCATCGAGACCCAGAACGGCTTGGCTACTAAGGGGCCGTCGGTGCCCGTCGCAAATCCCTGACACAAGCAGTCAGCGTTCCGAGTCCTTTTCAGGCTCGTAGTAGCTGCCGTTGGCCAGGGACCGCTAAGGGCAGTCCTTGTCCTTTAGGCCTGGCGCATTACCAAATCCACCCCTACAGGCAGCAGGAAGTTGGCCAGGGCCTAATAGTACTCAGGCTAACCTGAATACTGCTTGCATTTTCCATCCCCCCTGGCCCTTATAACTATGAAATTATTCCCGTACCCTGTAAGTTGCCCCAAAGTTCGCCCATAAATCGCCCCCAGTTTATTGAATGTGCCCAAAACCCATGGTCCCGCACCCAGTAGTAATATCGGAATAATCAATTTTAATAAAATACAAAAATATTCAACTCGCGTTATGGAAAGTTGAAATACCGCGAACACCTATTAATAAATAGTCAGATAGTAGAATGAGCTAGAATAACCTATTTTGGAAGAAGAATGTGCTACTGTAGAATGACCTATTAATAAATAGTCAGATAGTAGAATGAGCTAGAATAACCTATTTTGGAAGAAGAATGTGCTACTGTAGAATGACCTATCAATAAATAGTCAGATAGTAGAATGAGCTAGAATAACCTATTTTGGAAGAAGAATGTGCTACTGTAGAATGACCTATTAATAAATAGTCAGATAGTAGAATGAGCTAGAATAACCTATTTTGGAAGAAGAATGTGCTACTGTAGAATGACCTATTAATAAAGAATGTGCTACTGTAGAATGACCTATTAATAAATAGTCACATAGTAGAATGAGCTAGAATAACCTATTTTGGAAGAAGAATGTGCTACTGTAGAATGACCTATTTAATAAATAGTCAGATAGTAGAATGAGCTAGAATGACCTATTAATAAATAGTCAGATAGTAGAATGAGCTAGAATGACCTATTTTGGAAGAAGAATGTGCTACTGTAGAATCACCTATTTTGGAAGAAGAATGTGCTACTGTAGAATGACCTATTTAATAAATAGTCAGATAGTATAATGAGCTAGAATGACCTATTTTGGAAGAAGAATCTGCTACTGTAGAATTACCTATTTAATAAATAGTAAGATAGTAGAATGAGCTAGAATGACCTATTTTGGAAGAAGAATGTGCTACTGTAGAAGCACCTATTTAATAAATAGTCAGATAGTATAATGAGCTAGAATGACCTATTTTGGAAGAAGAATGTGCTACTGTAGAATGACCTATTAATAAATAGTCAGATAATAGAATGAGCTAGAATGACCTATTTTGGAAGAAGAATGTGCTACTGTAGAATCACCTATTAATAAATAGTCAGATAGTAGAATGAGCTAGAATGACCTATTTTGGAAGAAGAATGTGCTACTGTAGAATCACCTATTTAATAAATAGTCAGATAGTTGAATGAGCTAGAATGACCTATTAATAAATAGTCAGATAGTAGAATGAGCTAGAATGACCTATTTTGGAAGAAGAATGTGCTACTGTAGAATCACCTATTTAATAAATAGTCAGATAGTAGAATGAGCTAGAATGACCTATTAATAAATAGTCAAATAGTAGAATGAGCTAGAATGACCTATTTTGGAAGAAGAATGTGCTACTGTAGAATCACCTATTTAATAAATAGTCAGATAGTAGAATGAGCTAGAATGACCTATTAATAAATAGTCAGATAGTTGAATGAGCTAGAATAACCTATTTTGGAAGAAGAATGTGCTACTGTAGAATCACCTATTCAATAAATAGTCAGATAGTAGAATGAGCTAGAATGACCTATTAATAAATAGTCAGATAGTAGAATGAGCTAGAATGACCTATTTTGGAAGAAGAATGTGCTACTGTAGAATCACCTATTTAATAAATAGTCAGATAGTAGAATGAGCTAGAATAACCTATTTTGGAAGAAGAATGTGCTACTGTAGAATCACCTATTTAATAAATAGTCAGATAGTAGAATGAGCTAGAATGACCTAATAATAAATAGTCAGATAGTAGAATGAGCTAGAATGACCTATTTTGGAAGAAGAATGTGCTACTGTAGAATCACCTATTTAATAAATAGTCAGATAGTAGAATGAGCTAGAATAACCTATTTTGGAAGAAGAATGTGCTACTGTAGAATGACCTATTAATAAATAGTTAGATAGTAGAATGAGCTAGAATAACCTATTTTGGAAGAAGAATGTGCTACTGTAGAATCACCTATTTAATAAATAGTCAGATAGTTGAATGAGCTAGAATGACCTATTTTGGAAGAAGAATGTGCTACTGTAGAATGACCTATTTAATAAATAGTCAGATAGTAGAATGAGCTAGAATGACCTATTTTGGAAGAAGAATGTGCTACTGTAGAATGACCTATTTAATAAATAGTCAGATAGTTGAATGAGCTAGAATGACCTATTTTGGAAGAAGAATGTGCTACTGTAGAATGACCTATTAATAAATAGTCAGATAGTAGAATGAGCTAGAATGACCTATTTTGGAAGAAGAATGTGCTACTGTAGAATGACCTATTTAATAAATAGTCAGATAGTAGAATGAGCTAGAATGACCTATTAATAAATAGTCAGATAGTAGAATGAGCTAGAATGACCTATTTTGGAAGAAGAATGTGCTACTGTAGAATCACCTATTTAATAAATAGTCAGATAGTAGAATGAGCTAGAATGACCTATTAATAAATAGTCAGATAGTAGAATGAGCTAGAATGACCTATTTTGGAAGAAGAATGTGCTACTGTAGAATCACCTATTAATAAATAGTCAGATAGTAGAATGAGCTAGAATGACCTATTTTGGAAGAAGAATGTGCTACTGTAGAATGACCTATTTAATAAATAGTCAGATAGTAGAATGAGCTAGAATGACCTATTAATAAATAGTCAGATAGTAGAATGAGCTAGAATGACCTATTTTGGAAGAAGAATGTGCTACTGTAGAATCACCTATTTAATAAATAGTCAGATAGTTGAATGAGCTAGAATAACCTATTTTGGAAGAAGAATGTGCTACTGTAGAATGACCTATTAATAAATAGTCAGATAGTAGAATGAGCTAGAATGACCTATTAATAAGTAGTCAGGTAGTAGAATGAGCTAGAATGACCTATTTTGGAAGAAGAATGTGCTACTGTAGAATCACCTATTAATAAATAGTCAGATAGTAGAATGAGCTAGAATGACCTATTTTGGAAGAAGAATGTGCTACTGTAGAATCACCTATTTAATAAATAGTCAGATAGTAGAATGAGCTAGAATAACCTATTTTGGAAGAAGAATGTGCTACTGTAGAATGACCTATTAATAAATAGTCAGATAGTAGAATGAGCTAGAATGACCTATTTTGGAAGAAGAATGTGCTACTGTAGAATGACCTATTAATAAATAGTCAGATAGTAGAATGAGCTAGAATAACCTATTAATAAATAGTCAGATAGTATAATGAGCTAGAATGACCTATTAATAAATAGTCAGATAGTATAATGAGCTAGAATGACCTATTGATAAATAGTCAGATAGTATAATGAGCTAGAATGACCTATTTTGGAAGAAGAATGTGCTACTGTAGAATGACCTATTAATAAATAGTCAGATAGTAGAATGAGCTAGAATGACCTATTTTGGAAGAAGAATATGCTACTGTAGAATCACCTATTTAATAAATAGTCAGATAGTAGAATGAGCTAGAATGACCTATTTTGGAAGAAGAATGTGCTACTGTAGAATCACCTATTTAATAAATAGTCAGATAGTAGAATGAGCTAGAATAACCTATTTTTAAAGAAGAATGTGCTACTGTAGAATAACCTATTAATAAATAGTCAGATAGTAGAATGAGCTAGAATGACCTATTTTGGAAGAAGAATGTGCTACTGTAGAATGACCTATTAATAAATAGTCAGATAGTAGAATGAGCTAGTATGACCTATTTTGGAAGAAGAATGTGCTACTGTAGAATGACCTATTAATAAATAGTCAGATAGTAGAATGAGCTAGAATGACCTATTTTGGAAGAAGAATGTGCTACTGTAGAATCACCTATTTAATAAATAGTAAGATAGTTGAATGAGCTAGAATGACCTATTTTGGAAGAAGAATGTGCTACTGTAGAATGACCTATTTAATAAATAGTCAGATAGTAGAATGAGCTAGAATGACCTATTTTGGAAGAAGAATGTGCTACTGTAGAATGACCTATTTAATAAATAGTCAGATAGTTGAATGAGCTAGAATGACCTATTTTGGAAGAAGAATGTGCTACTGTAGAATCACCTATTAATAAATAGTCAGATAGTAGAATGAGCTAGAATGACCTATTTTGGAAGAAGAATGTGCTACTGTAGAATGACCTATTTTGGAAGAAGAATGTGCTACTGTAGAATGACCTATTAATAAATAGTCAGATAGTAGAATGAGCTAGAATGACCTATTTTGGAAGAAGAATGTGCTACTGTAGAATCACCTATTTAATAAATAGTAAGATAGTTGAATGAGCTAGAATGACCTATTTTGGAAGAAGAATGTGCTACTGTAGAATGACCTATTAATATATAGTCAGATAGTAGAATGAGCTAGAATGACCTATTATGGAAGAAGAATGTGCTACTGTAGAATGACCTATTAATAAATAGTCAGATTGTAGAATGAGCTAGAATGACCTATTTTGGAAGAAGAATGTGCTACTGTAGAATGACCTATTTAATAAATAGTCAGATAGTTGAATGAGCTAGAATGAGCTATTTTGGAAGAAGAATGTGCTACTGTAGAATGACCTATTAATAAATAGTCAGATAGTAGAATGAGCTAGTATGACCTATTTTGGAAGAAGAATGTGCTACTGTAGAATGACCTATTAATAAATAGTCAGATAGTAGAATGAGCTAGAATGACCTATTTTGGAAGAAGAATGTGCTACTGTAGAATCACCTATTTAATAAATAGTAAGATAGTTGAATGAGCTAGAATGACCTATTTTGGAAGAAGAATGTGCTACTGTAGAATGACCTATTTAATAAATAGTCAGATAGTAGAATGAGCTAGAATGACCTATTTTGGAAGAAGAATGTGCTACTGTAGAATCACCTATTTAATAAATAGTCAGATAGTTGAATGAGCTAGAATGACCTATTTTGGAAGAAGAATGTGCTACTGTAGAATCACCTATTTAATAAATAGTAAGATAGTTGAATGAGCTAGAATGACCTGTTTTGGAAGAAGAATGTGCTACTGTAGAATGACCTATTTAATAAATAGTCAGATAGTAGAATGAGCTAGAATGACCTATTTTGGAAAAAAAATGTGCTAGTGTAGAATCACCTATTTAATAAATAGTAAGATTGTTGAATGAGCTAGAATGACCTATTTTGGAAGAAGAATATGCTACTGTAGAATCACCTATTAATAAATAGTCAGATAGTAGAATGAGCTAGAATGACCTATTTTGGAAGAAGAATGTGCTACTGTAGAATGACCTATTTTGGAAGAAGAATGTGCTACTGTAGAATCACCTATTAATAAATAGTCAGATAGTATAATGAGCTAGAATGACCTATTTTGGAAGAAGAATGTGCTACTGTAGAATCACCTATTAATAAATAGTCAGATAGTAGAATGAGCTAGAATGACCTATTTTGGAAGAAGAATGTGCTACTGTAGAATCACCTATTAATAAATAGTCAGATAGTAGAATGAGCTAGAATGACCTATTAGGGAAGAAGAATGTGCTACTGTAGAATGACCTATTTAATAAATAGTCAGATAGTTGAATGAGCTAGAATGACCTATTTTGGAAGAAGAATGTGCTACTGTAGAATGACCTATTTAATAAATAGTCAGATAGTAGAATGAGCTAGAATGACCTATTTTGGAAGAAGAATGTGCTACTGTAGAATGACCTATTTAATAAATAGTCAGATAGTTGAATGAGCTAGAATGACCTATTTTGGAAGAAGAATGTGCTACTGTAGAATCACCTATTAATAAATAGTCAGATAGTAGAATGAGCTAGAATGACCTATTTTGGAAGAAGAATGTGCTACTGTAGAATGACCTATTTTGGAAGAAGAATGTGCTACTGTAGAATGACCTATTAATAAATAGTCAGATAGTAGAATGAGCTAGAATGACCTATTTTGGAAGAAGAATGTGCTACTGTAGAATCACCTATTTAATAAATAGTAAGATAGTTGAATGAGCTAGAATGACCTATTTTGGAAGAAGAATGTGCTACTGTAGAATGACCTATTAATATATAGTCAGATAGTAGAATGAGCTAGAATGACCTATTATGGAAGAAGAATGTGCTACTGTAGAATGACCTATTAATAAATGGTCAGATTGTAGAATGAGCTAGAATGACCTATTTTGGAAGAAGAATGTGCTACTGTAGAATGACCTATTTAATAAATAGTCAGATAGTTGAATGAGCTAGAATGACCTATTTTGGAAGAAGAATGTGCTACTGTAGAATGACCTATTAATAAATAGTCAGATAGTAGAATGAGCTAGTATGACCTATTTTGGAAGAAGAATGTGCTACTGTAGAATGACCTATTAATAAATAGTCAGATAGTAGAATGAGCTAGAATGACCTATTTTGGAAGAAGAATGTGCTACTGTAGAATCACCTATTTAATAAATAGTAAGATAGTTGAATGAGCTAGAATGACCTATTTTGGAAGAAGAATGTGCTACTGTAGAATGACCTATTTAATAAATAGTCAGATAGTAGAATGAGCTAGAATGACCTATTTTGGAAGAAGAATGTGCTACTGTAGAATCACCTATTTAATAAATAGTCAGATAGTTGAATGAGCTAGAATGACCTATTTTGGAAGAAGAATGTGCTACTGTAGAATCACCTATTTAATAAATAGTAAGATAGTTGAATGAGCTAGAATGACCTGTTTTGGAAGAAGAATGTGCTACTGTAGAATGACCTATTTAATAAATAGTCAGATAGTAGAATGAGCTAGAATGACCTATTTTGGAAAAAAAATGTGCTAGTGTAGAATCACCTATTTAATAAATAGTAAGATTGTTGAATGAGCTAGAATGACCTATTTTGGAAGAAGAATATGCTACTGTAGAATCACCTATTAATAAATAGTCAGATAGTAGAATGAGCTAGAATGACCTATTTTGGAAGAAGAATGTGCTACTGTAGAATGACCTATTTTGGAAGAAGAATGTGCTACTGTAGAATCACCTATTAATAAATAGTCAGATAGTATAATGAGCTAGA
Organism: Nemertoderma westbladi; assembly: GCA_032718475.1. Lineage (NCBI taxonomy): Eukaryota > Metazoa > Xenacoelomorpha > Nemertodermatida > Nemertodermatidae > Nemertoderma > Nemertoderma westbladi. The sequence continues at coordinate 9,561 of JAUCBJ010005400.1, forward strand.
ATGACCTATTTTGGAAGAAGAATGTGCTACTGTAGAATCACCTATTAATAAATAGTCAGATAGTAGAATGAGCTAGAATGACCTATTTTGGAAGAAGAATGTGCTACTGTAGAATCACCTATTAATAAATAGTCAGATAGTAGAATGAGCTAGAATGACCTATTTTGGAAGAAGAATGTGCTACTGTAGAATCACCTATTTAATAAATAGTAAGATAGTTGAATGAGCTAGAATGACCTATTTTGGAAGAAGAATGTGCTACTGTAGAATCACCTATTAATAAATAGTCAGATAGTAGAATGAGCTAGAATGACCTATTTTGGAAGAAGAATGTGCTACTGTAGAATCACCTATTTAATAAATAGTAAGATAGTTGAATGAGCTAGAATGACCTATTTTGGAAGAAGAATGTGCTACTGTAGAATCACCTATTAATAAATAGTCAGATAGTAGAATGAGCTAGAATGACCTATTTTGGAAGAAGAATGTGCTACTGTAGAATGACCTATTTTGGAAGAAGAATGTGCTACTGTAGAATCACCTATTAATAAATAGTCAGATAGTATAATGAGCTAGAATGACCTATTTTGGAAGAAGAATGTGCTACTGTAGAATCACCTATTTAATAAATAGTCAGATAGTAGAATGAGCTAGAATAACCTATTTTGGAAGAAGAATGTGCTACTGTAGAATGACCTATTAATAAATAGTCAGATAGTATAATGAGCTAGAATGACCTATTTTGGAAGAAGAATGTGCTACTGTAGAATCACCTATTTAATAAATAGTCAGATAGTAGAATGAGCTAGAATAACCTATTTTGGAAGAAGAATGTGCTACTGTAGAATGACCTATTAATAAATAGTCAGATAGTAGAATGAGCTAGAATAACCTATTAATAAATAGTCAGATAGTATAATGAGCTAGAATGACCTATTAATAAATAGTCAGATAGTATAATGAGCTAGAATGACCTATTAATAAATAGTCAGATAGTATAATGAGCTAGAATGACCTATTTTGGAAGAAGAATGTGCTACTGTAGAATGACCTATTAATAAATAGTCAGATAGTAGAATGAGCTAGAATGACCTATTTTGGAAGAAGAATGTGCTACTGTAGAATCACCTATTTAATAAATAGTCAGATAGTAGAATGAGCTAGAATGACCTATTTTGGAAGAAGAATGTGCTACTGTAGAATCACCTATTTAATAAATAGTCAGATAGTAGAATGAGCTAGAATAACCTATTTTGGAAGAAGAATGTGCTACTGTAGAATGACCTATTAATAAATAGTCAGATAGTAGAATGAGCTAGAATGACCTATTTTGAAAGAAGAATGTGCTACTGTAGAATGACCTATTAATAAATAGTCAGATAGTAGAATGAGCTAGTATGACCTATTTTGGAAGAAGAATGTGCTACTGTAGAATGACCTATTAATAAATAGTCAGATAGTAGAATGAGCTAGAATGACCTATTTTGGAAGAAGAATGTGCTACTGTAGAATCACCTATTTAATAAATAGTAAGATAGTTGAATGAGCTAGAATGACCTATTTTGGAAGAAGAATGTGCTACTGTAGAATGACCTATTTAATAAATAGTCAGATAGTAGAATGAGCTAGAATGACCTATTTTGGAAGAAGAATGTGCTACTGTAGAATGACCTATTTAATAAATAGTCAGATAGTTGAATGAGCTAGAATGACCTATTTTGGAAGAAGAATGTGCTACTGTAGAATGACCTATTTAATAAATAGTCAGATAGTAGAATGAGCTAGAATGACCTATTTTGGAAGAAGAATGTGCTACTGTAGAATGACCTATTTAATAAATAGTCAGATAGTAGAATGAGCTAGAATGACCTATTTTGGAAGAAGAATGTGCTACTGTAGAATCACCTATTTAATAAATAGTCAGATAGTAGAATGAGCTAGAATGACCTATTTTGGAAGAAGAATGTGCTACTGTAGAATGACCTATTTAATAAATAGTCAGATAGTTGAATGAGCTAGAATGACCTATTTTGGAAGAAGAATGTGCTACTGTAGAATCACCTATTAATAAATAGTCAGATAGTAGAATGAGCTAGAATGACCTATTTTGGAAGAAGAATGTGCTACTGTAGAATGACCTATTTTGGAAGAAGAATGTGCTACTGTAGAATGACCTATTAATAAATAGTCAGATAGTAGAATGAGCTAGAATGACCTATTTTGGAAGAAGAATGTGCTACTGTAGAATCACCTATTTAATAAATAGTAAGATAGTTGAATGAGCTAGAATGACCTATTTTGGAAGAAGAATGTGCTACTGTAGAATGACCTATTAATAAATAGTCAGATAGTAGAATGAGCTAGAATGACCTATTTTGGAAGAAGAATGTGCTAGTGTAGAATGACCTATTAATAAATAGTCAGATAGTAGAATGAGCTAGAATGACCTATTTTGGAAGAAGAATGTGCTACTGTAGAATGACCTATTTAATAAATAGTCAGATAGTTGAATGAGCTAGAATGACCTATTTTGGAAGAAGAATGTGCTACTGTAGAATGACCTATTAATAAATAGTCAGATAGTAGAATGAGCTAGTATGACCTATTTTGGAAGAAGCATGTGCTACTGTAGAATGACCTATTAATAAATAGTCAGATAGTAGAATGAGCTAGAATGACCTATTTTGGAAGAAGAATGTGCTACTGTAGAATCACCTATTTAATAAATAGTCAGATAGTAGAATGAGCTAGAATAACCTATTTTGGAAGAAGAATGTGCTACTGTAGAATGACCTATTAATAAATAGTCAGATAGTACTGTAGAATGAGCTAGAATAACCTATTAATAAATAGTCAGATAGTATAATGAGCTAGAATGACCTATTAATAAATAGTCAGATAGTATAATGAGCTAGAATGACCTATTAATAAATAGTCAGATAGTATAATGAGCTAGAATGACCTATTTTGGAAGAAGAATGTGCTACTGTAGAATGACCTATTAATAAATAGTCAGATAGTAGAATGAGCTAGAATGACCTATTTTGGAAGAAGAATGTGCTACTGTAGAATCACCTATTTAATAAATAGTCAGATAGTAGAATGAGCTAGAATGACCTATTTTGGAAGAAGAATGTGCTACTGTAGAATCACCTATTTAATAAATAGTCAGATAGTAGAATGAGCTAGAATAACCTATTTTGGAAGAAGAATGTGCTACTGTAGAATGACCTATTAATAAATAGTCAGATAGTAGAATGAGCTAGAATGACCTATTTTGGAAGAAGAATGTGCTACTGTAGAATAACCTATTAATAAATAGTCAGATAGTAGAATGAGCTAGTATGACCTATTTTGGAAGAAGAATGTGCTACTGTAGAATGACCTATTAATAAATAGTCAGATAGTAGAATGAGCTAGAATGACCTATTTTGGAAGAAGAATGTGCTACTGTAGAATCACCTATTTAATAAATAGTAAGATAGTTGAATGAGCTAGAATGACCTATTTTGGAAGAAGAATGTGCTACTGTAGAATGACCTATTTAATAAATAGTCAGATAGTAGAATGAGCTAGAATGACCTATTTTGGAAGAAGAATGTGCTACTGTAGAATGACCTATTTAATAAATAGTCAGATAGTTGAATGAGCTAGAATGACCTATTTTGGAAGAAGAATGTGCTACTGTAGAATGACCTATTTAATAAATAGTCAGATAGTAGAATGAGCTAGAATGACCTATTTTGGAAGAAGAATGTGCTACTGTAGAATGACCTATTTAATAAATAGTCAGATAGTAGAATGAGCTAGAATGACCTATTTTGGAAGAAGAATGTGCTACTGTAGAATCACCTATTTAATAAATAGTCAGATAGTAGAATGAGCTAGAATGACCTATTTTGGAAGAAGAATGTGCTACTGTAGAATGACCTATTTAATAAATAGTCAGATAGTTGAATGAGCTAGAATGACCTATTTTGGAAGAAGAATGTGCTACTGTAGAATCACCTATTAATAAATAGTCAGATAGTAGAATGAGCTAGAATGACCTATTTTGGAAGAAGAATGTGCTACTGTAGAATGACCTATTTTGGAAGAAGAATGTGCTACTGTAGAATGACCTATTAATAAATAGTCAGATAGTAGAATGAGCTAGAATGACCTATTTTGGAAGAAGAATGTGCTACTGTAGAATCACCTATTTAATAAATAGTAAGATAGTTGAATGAGCTAGAATGACCTATTTTGGAAGAAGAATGTGCTACTGTAGAATGACCTATTAATAAATAGTCAGATAGTAGAATGAGCTAGAATGACCTATTTTGGAAGAAGAATGTGCTAGTGTAGAATGACCTATTAATAAATAGTCAGATAGTAGAATGAGCTAGAATGACCTATTTTGGAAGAAGAATGTGCTACTGTAGAATGACCTATTTAATAAATAGTCAGATAGTTGAATGAGCTAGAATGACCTATTTTGGAAGAAGAATGTGCTACTGTAGAATGACCTATTAATAAATAGTCAGATAGTAGAATGAGCTAGTATGACCTATTTTGGAAGAAGCATGTGCTACTGTAGAATGACCTATTAATAAATAGTCAGATAGTAGAATGAGCTAGAATGACCTATTTTGGAAGAAGAATGTGCTACTGTAGAATCACCTATTTAATAAATAGTAAGATAGTTGAATGAGCTAGAATGACCAATTTTGGAAGAAGAATGTGCTACTGTAGAATGACCTATTTAATAAATCGTCAGATAGTAGAATGAACTAGAATGACCTATTTTGGAAGAAGAATGTGCTACTGTAGAATCACCTATTTAATAAATAGTCAGATAGTTGAATGAGCTAGAATGACCTATTTTGGAAGAAGAATGTGCTACTGTAGAATCACCTATTTAATAAATAGTAAGATAGTTGAATGAGCTAGAATGACCTGTTTTGGAAGAAAAATGTGCTACTGTAGAATGACCTATTTAATAAATAGTCAGATAGTAGAATGAGCTAGAATGACCTATTTTGGAAGAAGAATGTGCTACTGTAGAATCACCTATTTAATAAATAGTAGGATAGTTGAATGAGCTAGAATGACCTGTTTTGGAAGAAGAATGTGCTACTGTAGAATCACCTATTAATAAATAGTCAGATAGTAGAATGAGCTAGAATGACCTATTTTGGAAGAAGAATGTGCTACTGTAGAATGACCTATTTTGGAAGAAGAATGTGCTACTGTAGAATCACCTATTAATAAATAGTCAGATAGTATAATGAGCTAGAATGACCTATTTTGGAAGAAGAATGTGCTACTGTAGAATCACCTATTAATAAATAGTCAGATAGTATAATGAGCTAGAATGACCTATTTTGGAAGAAGAATGTGCTACTGTAGAATCACCTATTTTGGAAGAAGAATGTGCTACTGTAGAATCACCTATTAATAAATAGTCAGATAGTATAATGAGCTAGAATGACCTATTTTGGAAGAAGAATGTGCTACTGTAGAATGACCAAAAAGAATGTGCTACTGTAGAATCACCTATTAATAAATAGTCAGATAGTAGAATGAGCTAGAATGACCTATTTTGGAAGAAGAATGTGCTACTGTAGAATGACCTATTTAATAAATAGTCAGATAGTAGAATGAGCTAGAATGACCTATTTTGGAAGAAGAATGTGCTACTGTAGAATCACCTATTTAATAAATAGTCAGATAGTAGAATGAGCTAGAATGACCTATTTTGGAAGAAGAATGTGCTACTGTAGAATCACCTATTAATAAATAGTCAGATAGTAGAATGAGCTAGAATGACCTATTTTGGAAGAAGAATGTGCTACTGTAGAATGAACTATTAATAAATAGTCAGATAGTAGAATGAGCTAGAATGACCTATTTTGGAAGAAGAATGTGCTACTGTAGAATCACCTATTTAATAAATAGTCAGATAGTAGAATGAGCTAGAATGACCTATTTTGGAAGAAGAATGTGCTACTGTAGAATCACCTATTAATAAATAGTCAGATAGTAGAATGAGCTAGAATGACCTATTTTGGAAGAAGAATGTGCTACTGTAGAATGACCTATTAATAAATAGTCAGATAGTAGAATGAGCTAGAATGACCTATTTTGGAAGAAGAATGTGCTACTGTAGAATCACCTATTAATAAATAGTCAGATAGTAGAATGAGCTAGAATGACCTATTTTGGAAGAAGAATGTGCTACTGTAGAATGACCTATTAATAAATAGTCAGATAGTTGAATGAGCTAGAATAACCTATTTTGGAAGAAGAATGTGCTACTGTAGAATGACCTATTAATAAATAGTCAGATAGTAGAATGAGCTAGAATGACCTATTAATAAATAGTCAGATAGTAGAATGAGCTAGAATGACCTATTTTGGAAGAAGAATGTGCTACTGTAGAATCACCTATTAATAAATAGTCAGATAGTAGAATGAGCTAGAATGACCTATTTTGGAAGAAGAATGTGCTACTGTAGAATGACCTATTAATAAATAGTCAGATAGTTGAATGAGCTAGAATAACCTATTTTGGAAGAAGAATGTGCTACTGTAGAATGACCTATTAATAAATAGTCAGATAGTAGAATGAGCTAGAATAACCTATTTTGGAAGAAGAATGTGCTACTGTAGAATGACCAAAAAGAATGTGCTACTGTAGAATCACCTATTAATAAATAGTCAGATAGTAGAATGAGCTAGAATGACCTATTTTGGAAGAAGAATGTGCTACTGTAGAATGACCTATTTAATAAATAGTCAGATAGTAGAATGAGCTAGAATGACCTATTTTGGAAGAAGAATGTGCTACTGTAGAATCACCTATTTAATAAATAGTCAGATAGTAGAATGAGCTAGAATGACCTATTTTGGAAGAAGAATGTGCTACTGTAGAATCACCTATTAATAAATAGTCAGATAGTAGAATGAGCTAGAATGACCTATTTTGGAAGAAGAATGTGCTACTGTAGAATGAACTATTAATAAATAGTCAGATAGTAGAATGAGCTAGAATGACCTATTTTGGAAGAAGAATGTGCTACTGTAGAATCACCTATTTAATAAATAGTCAGATAGTAGAATGAGCTAGAATGACCTATTTTGGAAGAAGAATGTGCTACTGTAGAATCACCTATTAATAAATAGTCAGATAGTAGAATGAGCTAGAATGACCTATTTTGGAAGAAGAATGTGCTACTGTAGAATGACCTATTAATAAATAGTCAGATAGTAGAATGAGCTAGAATGACCTATTTTGGAAGAAGAATGTGCTACTGTAGAATCACCTATTAATAAATAGTCAGATAGTAGAATGAGCTAGAATGACCTATTTTGGAAGAAGAATGTGCTACTGTAGAATGACCTATTAATAAATAGTCAGATAGTTGAATGAGCTAGAATAACCTATTTTGGAAGAAGAATGTGCTACTGTAGAATGACCTATTAATAAATAGTCAGATAGTAGAATGAGCTAGAATGACCTATTAATAAATAGTCAGATAGTAGAATGAGCTAGAATGACCTATTTTGGAAGAAGAATGTGCTACTGTAGAATCACCTATTAATAAATAGTCAGATAGTAGAATGAGCTAGAATGACCTATTTTGGAAGAAGAATGTGCTACTGTAGAATGACCTATTAATAAATAGTCAGATAGTTGAATGAGCTAGAATAACCTATTTTGGAAGAAGAATGTGCTACTGTAGAATGACCTATTAATAAATAGTCAGATAGTAGAATGAGCTAGAATAACCTATTTTGGAAGAAGAATGTGCTACTGTAGAATGACCTATTAATAAATAGTCAGATAGTTGAATGAGCTAGAATAACCTATTTTGGAAGAAGAATGTGCTACTGTAGAATGACCTATTAATAAATAGTCAGATAGTAGAATGAGCTAGAATAACCTATTTTGGAAGAAGAATGTGCTACTGTAGAATGACCTATTAATAAATAGTCAGATAGTTGAATGAGCTAGAATAACCTATTTTGGAAGAAGAATGTGCTACTGTAGAATCACCTATTAATAAATAGTCAGATAGTAGAATGAGCTAGAATGACCTATTTTGGAAGAAGAATGTGCTACTGTAGAATGACCTATTAATAAATAGTCAGATAGTTGAATGAGCTAGAATAACCTATTTTGGAAGAAGAATGTGCTACTGTAGAATGACCTATTAATAAATAGTCAGATAGTAGAATGAGCTAGAATAACCTATTTTGGAAGAAGAATGTGCTACTGTAGAATGACCTATTAATAAATAGTCAGATAGTAGAATGAGCCAGAATAACCTATTTTGGAAGAAGAATGTGCTACTGTAGAATGACCTATTAATAAATAGTCAGATAGTTGAATGAGCTAGAATAACCTATTTTGGAAGAAGAATGTGCTACTGTAGAATGACCTATTAATAAATAGTCAGATAGTAGAATGAGCTAGAATAACCTATTTTGGAAGAAGAATGTGCTACTGTAGAATGACCTATTAATAAATAGTCAGATAGTAGAATGAGCTAGAATGACCTATTTTGGAAGAAGAATGTGCTACTGTAGAATGACCTATTAATAAATAGTCAGATAGTAGAATGAGCTAGAATAACCTATTTTGGAAGAAGAATGTGCTACTGTAGAATCACCTATTAATAAATAGTCAGATAGTAGAATGAGCTAGAATAACCTATTTTGGAAGAAGAATGTGCTACTGTAGAATCACCTATTTAATAAATAGTCAGATAGTAGAATGAGCTAGAATGACCTATTTTGGAAGAAGAATGTGCTACTGTAGAATCACCTATTAATAAATAGTCAGATAGTAGAATGAGCTAGAATGACCTATTTTGGAAGAAGAATGTGCTACTGTAGAATGACCTATTTAATAAATAGTCAGATAGTAGAATGAGCTAGAATGACCTATTTTGGAAGAAGAATGTGCTACTGTAGAATCACCTATTAATAAATAGTCAGATAGTATAATGAGCTAGAATGACCTATTTTGGAAGAAGAATGTGCTACTGTAGAATCACCTATTAATAAATAGTCAGATAGTATAATGAGCTAGAATGACCTATTTTGGAAGAAGAATGTGCTACTGTAGAATCACCTATTTTGGAAGAAGAATGTGCTACTGTAGAATCACCTATTAATAAATAGTCAGATAGTATAATGAGCTAGAATGACCTATTTTGGAAGAAGAATGTGCTACTGTAGAATGACCAAAAAGAATGTGCTACTGTAGAATCACCTATTAATAAATAGTCAGATAGTAGAATGAGCTAGAATGACCTATTTTGGAAGAAGAATGTGCTACTGTAGAATGACCTATTTAATAAATAGTCAGATAGTAGAATGAGCTAGAATGACCTATTTTGGAAGAAGAATGTGCTACTGTAGAATCACCTATTTAATAAATAGTCAGATAGTAGAATGAGCTAGAATGACCTATTTTGGAAGAAGAATGTGCTACTGTAGAATCACCTATTAATAAATAGTCAGATAGTAGAATGAGCTAGAATGACCTATTTTGGAAGAAGAATGTGCTACTGTAGAATGAACTATTAATAAATAGTCAGATAGTAGAATGAGCTAGAATGACCTATTTTGGAAGAAGAATGTGCTACTGTAGAATCACCTATTTAATAAATAGTCAGATAGTAGAATGAGCTAGAATGACCTATTTTGGAAGAAGAATGTGCTACTGTAGAATCACCTATTAATAAATAGTCAGATAGTAGAATGAGCTAGAATGACCTATTTTGGAAGAAGAATGTGCTACTGTAGAATGACCTATTAATAAATAGTCAGATAGTAGAATGAGCTAGAATGACCTATTTTGGAAGAAGAATGTGCTACTGTAGAATCACCTATTAATAAATAGTCAGATAGTAGAATGAGCTAGAATGACCTATTTTGGAAGAAGAATGTGCTACTGTAGAATGACCTATTAATAAATAGTCAGATAGTTGAATGAGCTAGAATAACCTATTTTGGAAGAAGAATGTGCTACTGTAGAATGACCTATTAATAAATAGTCAGATAGTAGAATGAGCTAGAATGACCTATTAATAAATAGTCAGATAGTAGAATGAGCTAGAATGACCTATTTTGGAAGAAGAATGTGCTACTGTAGAATCACCTATTAATAAATAGTCAGATAGTAGAATGAGCTAGAATTACCTATTTTGGAAGAAGAATGTGCTACTGTAGAATGACCTATTAATAAATAGTCAGATAGTTGAATGAGCTAGAATAACCTATTTTGGAAGAAGAATGTGCTACTGTAGAATGACCTATTAATAAATAGTCAGATAGTAGAATGAGCTAGAATAACCTATTTTGGAAGAAGAATGTGCTACTGTAGAATGACCTATTAATAAATAGTCAGATAGTTGAATGAGCTAGAATAACCTATTTTGGAAGAAGAATGTGCTACTGTAGAATGACCTATTAATAAATAGTCAGATAGTAGAATGAGCTAGAATAACCTATTTTGGAAGAAGAATGTGCTACTGTAGAATGACCTATTAATAAATAGTCAGATAGTTGAATGAGCTAGAATAACCTATTTTGGAAGAAGAATGTGCTACTGTAGAATCACCTATTAATAAATAGTCAGATAGTAGAATGAGCTAGAATGACCTATTTTGGAAGAAGAATGTGCTACTGTAGAATGACCTATTAATAAATAGTCAGATAGTTGAATGAGCTAGAATAACCTATTTTGGAAGAAGAATGTGCTACTGTAGAATGACCTATTAATAAATAGTCAGATAGTAGAATGAGCTAGAATAACCTATTTTGGAAGAAGAATGTGCTACTGTAGAATGACCTATTAATAAATAGTCAGATAGTAGAATGAGCTAGAATAACCTATTTTGGAAGAAGAATGTGCTACTGTAGAATGACCTATTAATAAATAGTCAGATAGTTGAATGAGCTAGAATAACCTATTTTGGAAGAAGAATGTGCTACTGTAGAATGACCTATTAATAAATAGTCAGATAGTAGAATGAGCTAGAATAACCTATTTTGGAAGAAGAATGTGCTACTGTAGAATGACCTATTAATAAATAGTCAGATAGTAGAATGAGCTAGAATGACCTATTTTGGAAGAAGAATGTGCTACTGTAGAATGACCTATTAATAAATAGTCAGATAGTAGAATGAGCTAGAATAACCTATTTTGGAAGAAGAATGTGCTACTGTAGAATCACCTATTAATAAATAGTCAGATAGTAGAATGAGCTAGAATAACCTATTTTGGAAGAAGAATGTGCTACTGTAGAATCACCTATTTAATAAATAGTCAGATAGTAGAATGAGCTAGAATGACCTATTTTGGAAGAAGAATGTGCTACTGTAGAATGACCTATTAATAAATAGTCAGATAGTAGAATGAGCTAGAATAACCTATTTTGGAAGAAGAATGTGCTACTGTAGAATGACCTATTAATAAATAGTCAGATAGTAGAATGAGCTAGAATGACCTATTTTGGAAGAAGAATGTGCTACTGTAGAATGACCTATTAATAAATAGTCAGATAGTAGAATGAGCTAGAATAACCTATTTTGGAAGAAGAATGTGCTACTGTAGAATGACCTATTAATAAATAGTCAGATAGTAGAATGAGCTAGAATAACCTATTTTGGAAGAAGAATGTGCTACTGTAGAATGACCTATTAATAAATAGTCAGATAGTAGAATGAGCTAGAATGACCTATTTTGGAAGAAGAATGTGCTACTGTAGAATGACCTATTAATAAATAGTCAGATAGTAGAATGAGCTAGAATAACCTATTTTGGAAGAAGAATGTGCTACTGTAGAATGACCTATTAATAAATAGTCAGATAGTAGAATGAGCTAGAATGACCTATTTTGGAAGAAGAATGTGCTACTGTAGAATGACCTATTAATAAATAGTCAGATAGTAGAATGAGCTAGAATGACCTATTTTGGAAGAAGAATGTGCTACTGTAGAATGACCTATTAATAAATAGTCAGATAGTAGAATGAGCTAGAATAACCTATTTTGGAAGAAGAATGTGCTACTGTAGAATGACCTATTAATAAATAGTCAGATAGTAGAATGAGCTAGAATGACCTATTTTGGAAGAAGAATGTGCTACTGTAGAATGACCTATTAATAAATAGTCAGATAGTAGAATGAGCTAGAATAACCTATTTTGGAAGAAGAATGTGCTACTGTAGAATGACCTATTAATAAATAGTCAGATAGTAGAATGAGCTAGAATAACCTATTTTGGAAGAAGAATGTGCTACTGTAGAATCACCTATTTTGGAAGAAGAATGTGCTACTGTAGAATCACCTATTTAATAAATAGTCAGATAGTAGAATGAGCTAGAATAACCTATTTTGGAAGAAGAATGTGCTACTGTAGAATGACCTATTAATAAATAGTCAGATAGTAGAATGAGCTAGAATAACCTATTTTGGAAGAAGAATGTGCTACTGTAGAATCACCTATTTTGGAAGAAGAATATGCTACTGTAGAATCACCTATTTAATAAATAGTCAGATAGTAGAATGAGCTAGAATGACCTATTTTGGAAGAAGAATGTGCTACTGTAGAATGACCTATTTAATAAATAGTCAGATAGTTGAATGAGCTAGAATGACCTATTTTGGAAGAAGAATGTGCTACTGTAGAATGACCTATTAATAAATAGTCAGATAGTAGAATGAGCTAGAATAACCTATTTTGGAAGAAGAATGTGCTACTGTTGAATCACCTATTAATAAATAGTCAGATAGTAGAATGAGCTAGAATAACCTATTTTGGAAGAAGAATGTGCTACTGTAGAATCACCTATTTTGGAAGAAGAATGTGCTACTGTAGAATCACCTATTTAATAAATAGTCAGATAGTAGAATGAGCTAGAATGACCTATTTTGGAAGAAGAATGTGCTACTGTAGAATGACCTATTTAATAAATAGTCAGATAGTTGAATGAGCTAGAATGACCTATTTTGGAAGAAGAATGTGCTACTGTAGAATGACCTATTAATAAATAGTCAGATAGTAGAATGAGCTAGAATAACCTATTTTGGAAGAAGAATGTGCTACTGTAGAATCACCTATTAATAAATAGTCAGATAGTAGAATGAGCTAGAATAACCTATTTTGGAAGAAGAATGTGCTACTGTAGAATCACCTATTTTGGAAGAAGAATGTGCTACTGTAGAATCACCTATTTAATAAATAGTCAGATAGTAGAATGAGCTAGAATGACCTATTTTGGAAGAAGAATGTGCTACTGTAGAATGACCTATTTAATAAATAGTCAGATAGTTGAATGAGCTAGAATGACCTATTTTGGAAGAAGAATGTGCTACTGTAGAATGACCTATTAATAAATAGTCAGATAGTAGAATGAGCTAGAATAACCTATTTTGGAAGAAGAATGTGCTACTGTAGAATCACCTATTAATAAATAGTCAGATAGTAGAATGAGCTAGAATAACCTATTTTGGAAGAAGAATGTGCTACTGTAGAATCACCTATTTTGGAAGAAGAATGTGCTACTGTAGAATCACCTATTTAATAAATAGTCAGATAGTAGAATGAGCTAGAATGACCTATTTTGGAAGAAGAATGTGCTACTGTAGAATGACCTATTTAATAAATAGTCAGATAGTTGAATGAGCTAGAATGACCTATTTTGGAAGAAGAATGTGCTACTGTAGAATGACCTATTAATAAATAGTCAGATAGTAGAATGAGCTAGAATAACCTATTTTGGAAGAAGAATGTGCTACTGTAGAATCACCTATTAATAAATAGTCAGATAGTAGAATGAGCTAGAATCACCTATTTAATAAATAGTCAGATCTCTGTGATAATGAATGACTCAAAATCTATCGCATAAAACACGGTCTTATAACGGCTTGTACTTTACGGACTTTATAACCTTTCCACCATAGTTCAAAAACCCAGTGATTTCTATTTTCCAGATGCTATTAATTTCTTCCTTTAGATAAAAATAGTGTACTGTACGTAACAACATTGAATTACATCTGGGAAGAGGGAAAAAGAGAAAACGGTGAGGCGCGGTGCTTAGGGTCCGTTAGGAACCGAAGTAAAGTAAAGTAAAGTAAAGTAAAATAAAGTAAAGTAAAGTAAAGTAAAGTAAAGTAAAGTAAAGTAAAGTAAATTAAAGTAAAAAGAAAGAATTAATTAGTAAATTAATTAGTAAATTTTTTGAAAGTTGCGGGCAAATACCTCTCGAACGTTTGACTCCAGATCAAATCGAACTTGCTCAAGTTCGCGTGATGCGCGACGCCCCACGAAAGTGTATTACTGTAGGTTTGTATTTAAATAATTAGATCATAATTTTATTCAGTTGTAACTCAGGGTATAATTAAAAGTTAAAGTGCGACGTCATCATTTAATTATACATTAGCTTTGCTTTATGACGGCGCCATTCATTACATTTATAGACTACACTATAGCGGTTTTTATTGGGAGAAGGGCAATGTGAATGAAAGGAAAGGGATGACAGGGAATTGGGTTGGGACATGTGAATGTGTTTCCCGGGGCAGCTGGTCAAGAAGCTATATATTAAAGCTGTGGGAACTTCATTACGTATTGCATTCTAACTGGTATTTGAGTTCATCTGTGTCCCAACCATGTGGTCGTCGCATAATCTGAGGCTTTATTAGTATTGCGAGAGCCGCCTCGAATTTATTGTATAATACCAATGAATTATTTTATTTCTTTTCCATTTTTCCTACTAGGCCCTATACTGTAGTACTGTAGGCGTCATTTAAGCTCTTGTATTAATTATAATGTAGGGCCTACTTAAAAATTAATCCCTCTCAATGAATAGCTTATGTAAAGAGATTTATGTAGTGATTGATTATACATGGATGGACTGATGGATAAGGATAAGATAATATTTATACAGTATAATAATAATAGGGGTAAAAATTATTGATATTAGCGTACAGAAATGTCTACAGGTGATGGCATCGCCGAACTTTATGCTGGTGTTAAACAAATAGAGGACATAGAGTCGGACACAGAACCTGATGAGAAACATGTTGAACACAACCTTGACACTGCCATAGAATACACCGGTTTCGGTTTGTTCCATATATTATTCACCCTTTGTTGTGGGTGGGCCAACGTGTCTGACAGCTTCGAGGTCATGTCGGTTTCTTTTATTCTTCCTTCCGCTGCGTGTGACTTAGATCTAACCTCAACCGATAAGGGAATCCTAACTTCCGCTATTTTCGTAGGTATGATGGTGGGCGGCTATGTTTGGGGCGCTCTGGCCGACATCAATGGTCGTCGTAAAGTCCTCCTGTTCTCCCTTCTTGTCAACGGAATCTCGGCTCTTCTTTCGAGCTTCTCTCCTTACTTCTCTCTCTTCGTGATCCTTCGGTTGTTCAGCGGGATCGGTGTCGGCGGCTCCATCCCGGTAATATTTACCTTCTGCTCCGAGTTCCAACCCGCCTCGCGTAGGGGCTCTATGATTGGCGTTGTCGCTTTCTGTTGGATCCTCGGCAACGTGCTGACCGCGGGGGTCGCCTGGCTCGTTATACCCGGGGACACCCACTTCATTACGTTAGGAACTCTGAAGTACGACTCTTGGCGGATGTTCGTTGCATTGTGTTCTCTTCCGAGTTTAACATCCGCTTTTATCATGTTATTCCTTCCGGAAAGTCCTAAATTTCTATACTATAGCGGGAAACACGACGAGGTTGTAAAAGTTCTAGAACTAATGCACCGATGGAACCATAGGAATGGGGAGGTTTTCTTGGTTAAATCATTAGTAGCATGTGAGTTAGAATATGAGCGTTTAGCTATTAGAGCGAGTAGCGATTACATCCCAGCGTCGCGTCTGCGACGGTTCTTGGCCGAGGTTCGGGACATCGGTACAGCAACCTGCTGTTTATTCAACCGGCACCTCCGCAAAATCAGCGTGGCGCTAGCTGTGGTAACAATTACTTTCAGTTTCGGTTACTATGGACTTGTCCTGTGGTTGCCCGAACTGTACAATCGCATGCGATTGTATGGCGGCACCCCATGTCAACCCCCGGACCTACCCAACCGTCCTGTTCCCGCCGGGAACTGCTCCACTCCGCTCTCCGATCAAATCTTCGTAGATTCTTTCTACTCGACTTTGGGTAGCATCCCAGGCGCGATCCTAACTACTATTTTTGTTGATTACATTGGTAGGAAGGTACTACTCGCTTCAGGTATATTTGTCTCCTCTGTTACCGTATTTTTTATCTGGCAACTCCACAGTGTCACCGACGCTGTTATCCTCGCCACAGTGTTCGGTTGTTTCGCTACGGTAGCCTGGGTTGCCTTGGACGTGGTCTACACCGAGGTCTACCCCACAACGCTCCGGTCCACTGCCTTCGGTTTTTTCATGTTTATCAGCCGAATCGCTACGATTCTCGCTCAGCTTACTTTCGCCGAGATGGTCGACTCGCATTGCGCCGTTCCCATTCTCCTAGTCGCCACGCTATTAGCGGTTGGGTTTGTGGTTAGCTTGGTTCTCCCGAATCGCAAAGGGAAATACCTCGAATAGTCTCACCTACATTTGAACTACCTCTAGAATAACTCCCGCCATCGCATTTAAATATTCGCCTACTTACATATTGCATATTGGTACTGGGTTCGTTTTTTGTATTTAATGCATTGATTTTTTAATAATTGTGTTTTACGCATTAATCGAGATTTATCCAATGAATTTATAGCGTTGTTTTATTCTGTTTCAACAACAAAGCTCATACAAAACAAAACTCAAATCAAAAACGGATATCCAAACGCGCATCATAAATAACTGGGTGTGTTATGATGAGGTATATAAGGCCCCCAAATTAATAAAACATCGCCATTTTAGAGGTGAAATAAATGTTTATGCAAGCGGTTTAATGTTGCGGGTTTTTTAAACCGGCAACGATATGCCATAGTGTAAATGATAAGCCGACAACCAAAGTCGATAACCTTTATTAACGATAATTAATGTAAATTGTCAATTGAAGGAAACGAAACGGTTATATTTACACAGTGTTTGAAAGCTAATTCTAGCCAATTAATATTCTGTCATTGTGAACAACTATCATTGATCATTGGTCTACTATAGGTGCCAAATTAACTTTAATTAATTTAATTAATTAATTAACCGCTTTTAAAAAAATTCAAATTTTTTTAAAAAATGAAAAAACCATTTGCAATAAAAAAATGTAGAAATATTATGAAACCAAGAAAAACTGGCGGGAATTTATTGAAGCTTACGAAATTACCTTTCATATAAAGCAAAAATTTCAAAAAGCGATTGAGAAATGGCGGAGAAGTAATATTATTCGTATGAAAAAATGTCATTCTGAGGGATATATTTTTTTACAGAACACAAGCGAACACAGTAGAACACCCCCGAACACACTCCAAAAACTGCCGAACACAATCGAACACAGTCGAAAATAGAAAGAGCACAAAAAAATAACACAGGGTACCAACTTTTAGATAACATTAGCCACGTGTTGCTTTTCTATAAGAAAATTCCCGAAATTATTTAATAAAATTGTCGCGAAATTAAATATTCATTTATTTTCACATCAGGCCGAGCCTAAAGGCGACAACTAATAATTTAACATACTGTAGTACTGTAGTAGGTCTAGTTAGTAGTGTGGTTAGCACCGGGACAGAGATCCTTACCGGTACCTGCCAGGGTAGGTACTTAACCAGGACCCAGCTCTTTATATTCCAGTGCAGCAGTAGGCAGGTAGGTACCGGTACCTACAGTATGTTGTACCGTACCGTACGTCATGTACAGTACAGTACGTACGGTAACGGGATATCTTCCTAATTCATATCCCCAGCAATCAGTCCCAGACGAAGCTATTCTAGTACACAGGCAAACAGGGGTGGGTTGCTGGACGCCCTACTTAACCCCTATTAGTTAAAAGCGCTTTTAAAAAAACTTTAAATAACGCTATTAGCTTAATAAGGTTGCTTGACACCCTTTTAACCTAAAAGCACTTTTAGTCTGCTAAAAGCGCTTTTAGTAAGACAACTATTTTCTATGGAGCCACTAATAGGGGTTAAAAGTTACTTCGAAGCACCTTTTAGTTGCTATTAAAGGCTATAACAATAATGCATTATATATTTTTGTACCATAACATCATTAATATCGTGTCATTTTTTGTGGCCACATTTGTTCTAGAACAATGAATACATCAATGTTTAATGTCAAATATATTCTAGAATAATCATACTATACTAGAACCAATATTATAAGTTATAATGATCATTAAAAGTGACTTAAAGCTACGAAGTCCAAAAAACGTAGAGGGTTGCCTCCATGGCGATATATTACCCTAATTAGATTCTAGAAATATATTATATCGTATTATTTAATGTTTTTATTTCGGTATCTACACATGCAAGTTTATTTTTTATTATGTCAGTGCATTTGATGTTGATGCTTGACAACATAACGCAAATGCAGTTAAATCGTGAGCGCGTATTAAGAAGTAAAGACAACCCATTTGATGTTTTCAGTGACAAAGAACTTATCCAAAGGTTTCGGTTTGATAAATCAGCTATTATAGACATTTCAGATATCATTCGCGACGATTTTAAGAGATATGATTAATTAATACATAATTAATATTTATTTGTTAATTCAACTTTTTACTTTTATTATATTATTTATTGACGCGGGGGTGGTCTAACGCATTCCACTAGACAGGCTCGTTCTTTGTCATTCCATGCTGGCTTTCTATTTCTTTTCGCCATCTTAATGTCTATAATTTAATCACATATCAATCACAATATAACACTTCTAAATCGTGGTAAGGCAACTGACATACTCAACATGAAAGCAGAAAATCTTTACCATGGCTTATCTCACAATTGATGTACATTCATAGCTGACATGTTTAACTCCATCAACAAATCAGGAAACTGTCCCTTGATTCTATCCCAAAGCCTCTTCTTAATCGCTGTTCTTAAACCAATGAAAGGTAACTAAATTTTTGAAAACATGCGCTTTAGAGGCATCACCATACTCAATGTCATTGCCAAATTATGGGAAACTACAATACTTAAGGAATTAGAATGCCTACAAACGAACGACCTACAACTTGGTTACAAAACTAAGGTAAACTCGGAGACAGCATACATAACAACAGCTAACCTTATTAAAATCTATAATCAACAGCATTCCCAGGTGCACACAGTTTGTTTAGACCTCACTTCAGCCTTTGATAAAGTATCATATAACCAGCTCTTTTCAAAGCTATATTCATCAGATGTAAACCCAAGAATTGTTTCTGCAATAAAATCATACTACCTGAACTCTGTTGCATACATGCGTAATGGGACATATATTATATATCAGGAAGAAATATCACTAGAACAGGGCGTCCATCAGGGAGGAGTGTTAAGTTCACTGCTATTTAACTTCTACATTGCTGAAATGGTAAATTCTCTAATTGAAAGCGGCCTGGGACTCCACCTCAATGGCTTATCATTCTGCATTATAACGTATGATGATGACATTGTTCTCTTAGCTAATATAAAATCAGATTTAACAGATGTTACAATTAGCCTCTGAATCTCTATCAAACTTGAACCTTTCAGTCAACATAAAAAAATCGAATTACTTAAACATTGATACTGATGGTTCCACTATCATGGGAGACAAAGTATTTATAGGGGAACAACCGATTAAATCAGTATAATCTTGTAGTTATATGGGCTTACCCCTGCCATCAAACTCGAGAGCTTTGAAACACACGATTTTGAACAAGTTATGGATGAATGTCGCTATGATAAACACTCAGGGTTTCGCTGTTGATAATATGAGCATCGATGTACTGACTACCATATGGCGATCCCTTAGTTTACCAAGTGTTCTGTATGACTCGTCATCACTAGAATCAAAAGACATAATCGAAATTGCCACCTCAACAAGAAAAGCCATGCGTAGCCTACTACGGGTATCAAAGATGTCAAATGTCATCCTGAATAATTTGTTCCAAATACCAAATGTATCTGACATCATACGTGGAAACCAATGTCGCACTATATATAATACATTCAATTGCGGCAATAAAAAAGTAATGTATTTGTTTTATTACCTACTTGGAGTGAACATTACTGGCCAGGGTAATGTTAAATTATACTCAACCTATAACATATCATCATGGGAATCCAACATACCGAGTGTTACATCTCTTGCAGTTCATAAATACGCCATAAAGGCTTGTCTTAGTAAACTTAAAAGCACCTGCATCACCCTAACACCCGAGAGAGTTATAAAATACTGCATTTAAAAATTATCTATGGAAAATGTGGAGTAAATTTTAATATCCGAAGGCCACTTATTCAGGACATTCTAGATATTTGAACATTGTTTGTCTTGTCTTACCTTCTTAACCATACGCCACTTGTGATTCAGTTTTCAATGATTCTTATCTTTATGTGCAAGTGAAATCATTAGTATGTCGTCCGACCATTTAACTAATTAAAGCCGCCGGGGCCTTATACCAGATTGAAATAATAATAATAATAATAATGTCTAAGTTAGTATGTAGTATAATGAGAGTCTCATTCGTATATTTAGGCAAGTCAATCTAGCATAAGACCCAAAATATATTTCCTTCCTATCATAAATTTTAGTGACAGAAAAATTTATTTTTTAATCAAATTTTCTACATTTCTAACCTCGAACGCAGATCGAATACTGTAGGACCGTAATATATACAGTACATATTATTTGTATGAAATTATGTAAATAAATAAATCAATTTACAGTATAAACGCAAAAGTATATCTCTGTCATTGCGTTATAAAAGTTTTAGTTTTAAGTTAAGGAGTTTAGTTTTAGCGAATTAGTTTTTGTTTACACGTTTTCCCCTTCTTTTCCTAGATTGAATGGACTACTTGTGGGCTTTTATTATTTTTCAGATGAGACAAATAAAAATTTAATAGCTCCAGTAGTTTTCGAGATATGAGGAGTTCCTGGCACCTATACCATATCAACACCTTTCGGAATTGATAAAATTACTCAAGATACATCACCTTTCAAAGAGCTTGGTACATTATAACCATTAAACCATACTTTTTTGTTTTGTTGAATTAATTATTAGTAATCGAAAGCAAGATTAGAAGCAAAATTGTCATTGTTTATTTTATAATAGACACTAAAAGAGCACCAAAACTACAAGCAGCTTGAAATTTTAAAATAGCCAAAATTGGTAAATTTGGTCTTATAGTTTGGTTATTGAGGTTTTAGAATGTGCTGTTTTCATTGGCAAGGTTTATAAAATTGTGGTATTTACAAAAATGGCCAATTTGTCAGTCGAAAATTTTAAGTGCCAGCCAGTGCACTTCTATTTCAGTACTGCAGTACTCTGGTAATGATCCAGTCTGCCAGTAATGTAGTGAATTATTCAGTATGTGCATTGCACTGCACTACCTGACTACTGCATTGGGCATTACATTACTGCTAAGTGCTGACTGCATTATGCTGTTACTGTGTTACTTAATGCCTTATCATTATTATATTAAGGGGACGTCTATTTACACCAAAAACACACAAAAACACACAAAAACACACAAAAACACACAAAAACACACAAAAACGCACAAAAACACACAAAAACACACAAAAACATACGGCACATAAATGAAATGCCTGCAAACCTGAATCTGAACGATAATTAATTACAGAATTATCATTGTGGTTTGGGTTGTTGTCTGTTTGTATGCCTGTTTGTATGCATGTTTGTCTGTATGGTGTGGATGTACTTAATTGTAATCCAAAACGCAAATAATTATTGCTGAAATAGGCATAGTCCAGTTAGTCTACGCTTGCTACAGGTACCTTCAGTATAAATTAGATCATTGATGCCCTCGATCCTCTGTGGAATTCCCATAGAACATCACATTGTCTAGGCGGATGCATTGCGCTTATTCCATCTAAACATTACTAATGATTGTCATCAGGTTATGGTTGATATAAGTTGATGATGCCTTTGATAAATTGCGCAAACTGCGATTATTACAGTGAACTGTGGTTGCGTTTCCCCAACATCTCTTTCCAAGCTTGGTGAGAATAACTCTTCCGGGAAGAAAAATATACTCGATTTATGACTACCATCATCCTGTCATCTGATACATCATATGTTGACGTCACAGTGAATTCTCCCTGAATCTGAAACTACAGTACTAGCTCGATTCATTCATACTTTATCATTATACACACTGTGTCTGTATTTCATATTCCCTATCCTATGCGTAATATTATTATGGTGTCCGGATATTGCAAATAATAATAATTGTGTAAAGAAATATTATACTGCATTTTTTGTAAGAGTTGGGTCCAAAGGTGCCAAATTATGGTTGAATTGAATGGCCGTTGTAAAACTAATTATTTGTTACATGCAGACATGGGAAAGCAAGACCAGTTATAAACCTCACTGCTTATATGTTCTAAGTTTTTTTTCCATATGTAATAGGTCTACGTAATTTTATTCTTAAATTGGTACTTCATTGTTGCTTAATTCTTTAATAAAAGATAGAGCGATTGCGATATTGTGTTACAAAATAAATTGAACTGTTTTTCACATAAATATACTGTACAAGAGTAATAAACACGAATAGTGCTACTTTTCATACAATAATGTAAATAGTTATTATAATTTGTGTGTTTTATATGTTTTTGTTTGTTTTTATTTGTTTTTGTGTGTTTTGTTTGTTTTTGTGTGTCTTTGTTTGTTTTTGTGTGTTTTTATTTGTTTTTGTGTGTTTTTGTTTGTTTTTGTGTGTCTTTGTTTGTTTTTGTGTGTCTTTGTTTGTTTTTGTGTGTTTTTGTTTGTTTTGTGTGAATTGTATGTTTTTGTGTGTTTCTGTTTGTTTTTGTGTGTTTTTGTTTGTTTTTGTGTGTTTTGTTTGTTTTTGTGTGTTTTTGTGTGTTTTTGTGTGTTTCTGTTTGTTTTTGTGTGTTTTTGTTTGTTTTTGTGTGTTTTGTTTGTTTTTGTTTGTTTTTGTATGTTTTTGTGTGTTTTTGTGTGAATTGTATGTTTTTGTGTGTTTCTGTTTGTTTTTGTGTGTTTTTGTTTGTTTTTGTGTGTTTTGTTTCTTTATGTGTCTTTTGTTTGTTTTTGTGTGTTTTGTTTGCTTTTGTTTGTTTGTGTGTGTTTTTGTTTGTTTTTGTTTATTTGTGTTTGTTTTTGTGTTTTTGTTTGCTTTTGTTTGTTTGTGTGTGTTTTTGTTTCTTTGTTTTTGTGTGTTTTTGTGTGTTTTCGTTTCTTTTTGTGTGTTTTGTATGTTTTTATTTGTTTTTGTGTGTTTTATTTGTTTTTGTGTGTTTTTGTTTGTTTTTGTGTGTTTTTGTGTGTTTTATTTGTTTTTGTTTGTTTTTGTGTGTTCTTGTGTGTGTTTTGTTTGTTTTTCTGTGTTTTGTATTGACCCACTTCCCATTGATTTATCGACCTACTTTATCGGCCAATTTTACGAATATAATACTTATATTATTTATATTATATTTATATTATATTTATATTATATTTATATTATATTTATATTATATTTATATTATATTTATATTATATTTATATTATATTTATATTATATTTATATTATATTTATATTATATTTATATTATATTTATATTATATTTATATTATATTTATATTATATTTATATTATATTTATATTATATTTATATTATATTTATATTATATTTATATTATATTATATTTATATTATATTATACTATATAGAACTATCGCCTACCATGACCTATTATAAATACAACAGTAAGCTGCAGCAGCCCTCTAAATTAGTGGGACGTTTGTACTTATAAACCGGTGGTCATTAGACCTACTCTTGGCCGCTGGCACTAAATTTGCTTAGTATTCTATAGAGATTCCAATAGAGATATTCTACGTATATTGTACTGTATAGAGATCTAGGACCATCAGGACTCTGCCGCAACGACGGGGAGCGTGTAGACGGAGAGACACTTACTTGTGCCTTGGTCCCAGGGTTGACAGTGGTGTTTTACCCCCTTGCCCCTAGTCACTGCCAACAGACCCTAATTGCAGGGGGTCGTGTTGCAGGAGGAGCCGAGTAGGGGAAGAACATGACGTATGATGTAGAGGTGGTGGATCAGGGGCATATATTCCACCCTTTTGCGTTCAAGACGCAAGACCCTCGGCCGCCCCGGTCCGGAGACATCCTCCAGGAGATCGGGTCCCATCTCCATACCGTGACGCATGAGCCACGCTCCCACAGGTCCCTACTTCAGCGCATCGTCGTGGCCATTCTGCTACTTTCCTTTAAAAGGTACCTAAATTGTGAATATCGAAATTAAAATATGTTAAAATAGGCTGAGACGACACCCCAATTGTTAATATGCATACGGGACATATTTGCTAATAATTGTAATCGTAATACTGTAGTTAGAGAAAATTCAACATACAGTAAAAATTATATTACATATTAAGAGACTCTTATTATTTTTGTTAAAGCCTTTGTGTCCTAAAATACGCATTTTATTCCCACTAAACTCTTTTAAACACTAAACACTAGACTTTTCTCTTCCATCATTTTAAGGATGTTTTTATAAATATTCCCCCAATAGCCGGCAATGCAGCGAAAGTGTAGTCTGTTGGTATTTAGTATTGTCTGCGACGGAGAGTATAAAATACAATGAAATAATTCTACTTTCACGACTCAAACTTGCTTTCGAAATACCATTTCAAAATGTTTCCATTAAAAACCAAGATTAGAATTTAATCAGATCCATACTTGAAGATGGCATAGGCCCTACCAAAGGTTCTCTTGCCAGGTGAGTTTTGAGACAATTCTGTATTACTGTATTATTATTTTTCTGTAAGATTAAGCAAAAACACAGGTAGGAAAAATTAAGACATCGTGATCCTGTTGTTGCATAGTTTCCTGCAATAATCAGGCCTTGAGAGGCTGAGAATTCCTATCTACTGTATCTATAATCGGAATGCTGTATTGCTGTTGCATTGAGAGGCCATGATATGGCTTATGGATATAATTACGCAGCCACAATTTTCAACTACTATTTACTTTAAGAGGCTTCACAAGTTATTATAATGGGCAATCGGCGGCTGTCCACAATGCATATTATCTTCATCAGCCTGCCAAAGCACAAGATGACTCAAGGCAAAAGCAATGTGAATTACAGCTGTGAGTTGTACTTTACAATTTCGATCCTCGGTAACTCAGTAATGTTTTGATAAATTTTTTGCAAGTTGTACTGTAAAAAGTAATTTAGATAACATCTTACCCCTTTCTTCCACGACTTGGCCTACTGAACATATTTATTTACAGATATATTAGTGTCATCTCAGTCAGATGGTAATGGTAGTGCAAAATGCCAGGTCCCAAACGAAGAAAGAAAAAGGACTTATATCCATGCCAGGTATGTCGTCAAAATCAGTACAGTACATACAGTATAGTGTATGTACACCCTACAGTAAACATTTACCGATAAAGTATACTACTGTAGACTAATTAATAGCAAATAGGGAATCGGGTTAAATTTATCCAAAATAAATAGTTCTTGCCGTCACAGATAGGATATGATTTTACATTGTTTTACAGTACTTTAGTTAGTACTATTTCACTTGATTGCTTAGGCCGACTTATTTAATTTCCATATATATTTTTATAATAATACTTTTAAATAAGTTGTACATGTATTGGTTGTGCTATTTATTCCGTTAAAGAACAGTTCTACCGTTGCCCAGGGATAAATTCTTCGGGGTCCGGGGGCAATTGTCTGGTGGACAATTGTCTGGTGGGCAGTTGTCCAGGGGGGAAATTTTCCTCGGGGTGGGGGGGGGGGGGGGGAAATGTCAGTTCCTTTTATTCGTATCTACCGGTCAGGCTCATGCGGCAGCAAGAATTGTCTAGTTGCTTCGAGGATGGTTTCCTAACAGATAAGCGTACCAGTTCTGATGAGATGACAAAGATTATCATATTCCAGGTCCCGTATAGGCACTTGAAGTTATAGTGTTCTACAGTTCTAACGGTACATACTGTAGGTCTACATGTATTAGTATTTAAACACTAATTTTTAATTAACACTACTAATAAAGAACTCGTTTTGTTTGTAGGTTTGCAATAGCGAGTGCAAAGTCGGGGTGGAGAGTATGTGTGACAATTGTGAAAGCTGGACACACGCCAAATGTATCAACAACATGAGTCCTTGGCTGTTTAGCCAATGGGGAGAGCAGTGAATGATATTCCTATGCAAAGGCTGCACACACAGCGCTTGTGGTAACTATGACGTAAAAAGGGCACTTAAAAGGTTAGTCATAACTGAGTGACTAACTATAGGTAAAGGGGATATACCCAGTGAATAAAAAGCATTCGTAACGCAGTCGCAAATGTATAATACGAATATTATACGCATTCGTGAAATCATTTGTAGTGACGAACCATTGAGTAAGGCTTCACGAAACTTAGAAAAAATTTAACGTACCTTTTACGAATGCTCCAGGTGGCACGAATGCGTTACGCATGGGGGATTTTTTACTGGATATAAAATGTGTAACTTTTTACGGAGGGAATGAACTGTTTTTACGCATACTACATAGTATATAATTTTAATGTTTAATTTAACATTTAATTGTCAAGACCAAATAATTTTATTTTAATAAACACTTTCAGTTATCCTGTTTCCACTTCCGTTCAGTTATCCACTTCCAGTTTCGAATAAAATTATCAAAAAAAAATAAATAAAAAATTATAAAAATTTCGATTCAAATTATCGCCAGTATTTTTGTGTCATACAGTATAGATTGTGTAAAATGTGTCATATACAGTATATTCTGGTATATGGCAGTCTGCGTGTAGGCCTATACGAGCAATATATACAGTATGACACATTACACAATGAGTGTTAGATTATACAGTAATTCTTGTAGAAAATAGTAGATTATTATTACAGTTATACTGCACACTATATTTTACTTGCAGGATGAAGTTAGCATATACAACGACATCTAACGAACCATGTGATGGAATCAATTAACAGCGAAGTAAAGATGAGAATGAAGAACATTCGTCGTGCAATATATGGAACTGGTAATTACCGTATTGATGACCGCATGAAGGCGAAATTTGAGTACACTCAAATGCAGTGGTCGAAGACCCCTGAAAACGAAAGGAATAATATTTACGCACAGTTTTTAAAGAAAAAACTCAGAACATTTTTTCATTCTGAGGCGAGAGTTCGTGTGCCTGGAAAAGAAAAGACCGTCCTTATAAAGTCGCCCATTTGCAGAAAATCTGCAAAAAAACCAAAACAAAGAAAGTTAAAAAAAACCATCGCGAAAATAAACTACTACCTTTAAACACCTTGAATTATATAAATAATAATTACCAAAACAGAGTTAGAACTTAAACTTCAGACTGTAAATTTTAACTAGAAAATTTAAACTTTCATACTTACTGTAAGAGAAAACGATACTTATTTGGCATTGACTCCTGTATACTGTATAAATAACTTTGTTCAAGTTATCCAGAATTTATTTGTCGCTGATGTTGTGCAATTTATATTTTATTCTTGAAATAAATTGTGAATTTCAAATTAATTTTCTCTAACTATTTCGTGTAAAATTATTAGTACATATGTCCCGCCCGTATGCATATTACCAATTGGGGTGTCGTTTCAGCCTATTTTAACATATTAACTTAATTTAGAAAATATTTAATTTCGATTTTCACTATTTAGGTACCTTTTAAAGGAAAGTAGCAGTTTATAATGGCAGGCTTTTCTAACCAAAACAATAAACTAAATTTAGGAACACAGTTTACAGTAAAATTTATACTTCTAGACACTAATTGTTCAATATTAATTTAACATTGACACAACGAGAAGGCTGAAACGACACCCTAATTGACAATTTGCGTCCCATAT
>JAUCBJ010005401.1:0-27606 GCA_032718475.1 Nemertoderma westbladi
AAATGTAAGTTATAACAGTAAGTCCAGTCGATAAACGAATTGGCCTTATCTCAATTCGATTGGGAAATCCAGAATCTCTAAGAAGTTATCGAACTTGGACGATCCTATTCTCTGCGAGAGTTTTTGGATGAACGTATCCAGCTACGAGCGGAGGAAAATCAGCTCGAGGAGAAGCATATCGAAACGGCAGATACCTCGACCACAATCCTACACCTTCTGATGCAATCATATTGCACCCTTCACCCAGGAGTTATGGCCCTCCTAGTAAAGTGGCTCCCCCCAAAGAGAAAAAGACTCTTGCTAGCCTCAAAAAACTGCGTAAACGCCGTCTGCGCAAGAAAGACTAACTGTTTAGAGTATCTTTATGTTTTAGAAACTGTGATTTTTATATTTTATAGACTGAAAATCCCATTTTCTGGGAGCGGTGTAAAAGCCTTTGCTGAATTGCCCCGTTATTTTTATTATCTTTTACATTAAAATACTCTGTAGTTGATTTAATAAGTGTAAGAGACCGTATTATTGCTGTATCGGTGTTTTTAGAGGATCTAAGACCTATTTCCTCCGTATGTGTACTGTGAAAGGCATATTTTATGATTCTATGGCAATTCGTGACGCAAAGGGGTGATAGCTACTCTTGAACAGTAGTTACTATGACTACGGTTAACAGCTGACATTCATACGTGTTGATTTCCTTTGTTCTACGGCGTCTCTCAGTTCAGTCAGCCAATTAGAGCGTTTTTGTGGCTCCTTGTACAGAAAATTTCCGAGAAATGACGCAATGCCTATGTGCAGTGTTTACATTCAGTCTTGAGCCAAAGAAAGAACGGCTTGGAAGTATTTTGTGCTTTACTGTTTTTTAGTCGTACACTAGTAGGTTTAATTATAAAGGGCATATATCCTTTAACATACCTAACGCACCTACCTAAAGACTCTGATGACTGATCATACATGCTGACTGCTGAAACATTGCAAACTCATAACAATCAGTGTTCAGTTGTTGTTTTATACTGCTATTTACTGTCAGTTCTTCATAATATGGTTGATGAATTATTATATTTGGAATAACGATAAATAACCCCGAAACCCAATGTTCTTGATATACCGAAGGTAAGAGAGAAGGGTTACAGATAAACGATTGTGACTTATGTTAAAGTGGTTTGAAGTGAATCTAATGTTATTTGATAGACCCTACATGAGCCAGTCTGTGTTCCTTTTATATGTGACTAAAATCAGTGAAGATCGGCAGATTAGTGTGCAGTATTGTGCAGCATTGTGTATGAGTGAGTCTGTTAAAGAAGCATTCCTAAAGAATGCGCCATATATGTGAATTATAATTAAGCCATATCGTTGTGAGTAGTTTAAGTCATAACTCTGTTTATATAGATAAAGCGCCACGTCCTAAAGGAACTGTTAATATTACCGAAGGTGAATAATATTGTCAGAGATTATATAATACTGTCAGTCGAATAATACATTAGGCTTACATAGCAATAAAATTAAACCGTCGAACCCAATCTCCCGGGAATCTCCAGCGGGTGAATGGTCGCGCACGGATTGGTTTCGACTAGTGTAGTGAATCAAATACTTGTCATAGACTAAAAAGCGATTTATTATCTAGAAGACATTCTAATTTGGCGGGTTAAACTGCCAAAGGTCTGAAAGCGCGAACAAAATCCACAGATGCGCTTAAGGGATCGCTTCTCTAGTACCATGATAGATGGGTTAATACGTGTTGGAGGTCGGCTTACCAACGCCCCGTTATCCTTTGACACTAAATTTCCCATACTCATTAGAAATCTTGATATACAAATCAAGATAATTGTGGATGTTCATAGCAAACTGTATCATGCTGGTAGAGAACGAGTTCTGAGCGAAATTCGAACTCGCTACTATTTTTATAAACCCCGTAGGGCTCTGAACCAAGTTCTTAGGAACTGCATACCCTGTAGGAAAGCATTCAGTAGGCCTTTAACACAGCGAGAGGCAGAATTACCTAGGGAAAGAGTAAGCTTCTATGAACCACCCTTTACTAATACCGGTGTGGATTTATTTGGCCCTATTGAAGTATATCGTGCTCGGACTATAGTCAAGAGATGGTGTGTCATCTTCGTTTGTATGACTTGTAGAGCTATCCATCTCGATATGGTAAACGATCTATCCACTAACAGCTTCGTGTTGAGTTTACGACGACAGATCGCTCGCTTCGGAACCAGTAACACGATGAGATCGGATAAGGGAACGAACTTCATTGGCGCCAACAACGAAATTCAAGCTTACGTAAAGGACTGGAACAAAAGACAGGTGGACGATCAGCTAAGGATAACAGCGTCTAGCTGGACCTTCAACGCCGCCGACGCCCCTTGGTGGGGAGGAAGTTGGGAGAGATTGATTAGGAGCGTGAAGACTGCGTTCCACTTTATTGTGCCTTGTCGCGCTTATCTCACCGACGAACTATTGCGGACGTTAATGGAGGAAATCGCCGCCTATCTCAACGAAAGACCGCTTATGCCAGTCTCTTCAAATCCTGATTCCCTGGAAGCGCTAACACCCGCGCACTTTCTACTGAAGAAACCCGTAGCCATGCTCCCACGATCGGAGATCACAGACGGAGACGAGTACTGCCGTCGAACCTGGCAACTTATGCAGTTGCTATCCCGTCGTTTCGCTGACCATTTCGAGAAACATTACCTGCCCACTCTACAACTTCGAACTAAGTGGTTTGCGCAGCAAGAAAACGTCAGCGCTGGAGACATGGTGCTTATTGTGGACCCCGATCTCCCACGTAAGCGATGGCAAACAGGACGTATCATCGAGACTTATATCTCGAGCGATGGTTTGGTGCGATCAGTAGAGCTCGTCGTCATGCGGCGGAACTTTAAGAAACCAGGGATAGTCTTTGAGACTCAACAGCTCAATCGCCCAGTGGGACGTTTATGTTTACTGGAAAGAGACAGAGAGCTCTCCGGAAACTATGGAAGGCAAGAAACTCTTCCCACGACCACTTCCCTAGTCCAACCGACATCTAGGGACTCTCCAACTTAATATCGTTCGGAGTGGGCGTGTGACTCTATTATTTTATATTATTTTATTATTTTTACATTTATGTATGTATTACTATGTAATTTTATTATAATCGTTTTATTTAATTTAGTAGAATATTATTTAGCGATTATTTTGTAGAATAGTGCAATATATTCGTGTTTATTACGTACATACTTACTTATATTATATTTAGTGCGACGGCGAAGAAATAATTATTTTTCTCTTTCCTTACTGTCCGTATTATATTATAAATACGTAACTACAGTAAGATGAAATGTCCGTACTTATCAAAGTACAATAAAGCCACTACTATATTTTAGTATTATTGGTAGGCAGAGTATTAGGAATGCAAAGTTCAGATCCTCGTGTCTCGGCTAAACCAAGCTCTGGGTAGACCTTGGAAACGACTTGCCTCTTCACACTGACATTGCTTCGTGCGATATTGCTCTCATACCGTATATTAAATAATACATATAGTAGCGTGATGTCCCTTTAACAGTAGCGTATAACGCAGAATAAATCTGTTAAACCCTTTGACCATCTGTAATTCTAGTCGATTAAGATATCGTGGCACCCACCGATATACTTGAAAGACAAATTCTAGAATCAGTGGTTAACGTCCCCAGACAAGTTCTGGAATAAATTGGTGCCCATCTCAAATATTAATTATTTAATATTTGCAAATCTAATAAATCAAAATCTGTAAAATTCAGATCCTTCAACAATTCTAGTCAATTAAGATATCGTAGCATTTACCGATATTCTTAAAAAGACAATTGTCATAGAATTAAGGATCTTGTGTCCCCAGACATATTCTAGAATCAAAATATGTCAATTTAATTATCAAATAATAAAATTTCAGGGAATAAATTTAAATTCATGCCTTTTAATGAATTTAATAAATTGCCATTTTTACGCAATTTATAACATTCCCAAAATTCCATTAATTAATAGATCAAGGGAGCGGAGATTTATCTTATTATGCATATGAGTGTGCGAAAGTCTCCCAAACATAGTCAATAGCCGATAAAATTCATAAAGTCATGTATAAAACCGAACATTGACTATTAAAGAATACTATTAAATAACATCCCAGATCTGTATGCATTGGAATTACTCTAATTCTACCGCTAGCTTTGCATAATGTCACCATAGCAACAACCACGCTAGAATTAGAATTGAGTTAAACGAACAATAGAAAGCTTGTCCCATTGAATAGCATAGGGAATAAATAGCGCACTACTAGTATCCAAGGATACATAATAATACAGTGACATTCTGGAAGGCATTGACTAACGGACAAGTGACCCGAGTGTGTGTAATTTGTGACAAGTTGTGTGTGTGGTACTTGTGAGCTTATAGGCGAATGTTACTACTAAGGTGTGTTTACAGTAGCCAGTCGCAATCGTAAAGTAACCTAACTCTCCAAGGAAAACCTGAAGTACATCTAAGCCTTTGGGACGGACAGTTGAGTGACTTGTGCCGGTTGTCGTTGTCGTTGTGCGGCTACGTCGTTGGCGAAAGTACAGCGGCGACGACACATCGGCGCTGAGGATCTCGTACTGTCCGGGGGTTGATTGGGGTAGGCAGCGACGCCCGCTCGCCTAAATGTGGACTCATTATAATATGGATAAACTCATATATAGCAGATATGACGGAGTTGATAGAAGATGGTCTTGGTATCGGGGAGCGATATACTCTACTTTTACAAGCATTTGTTGATAGCTTAATACGCGGCGACGTTAGTCCAACTGCTGCGGAGGACGATGGTCGTTATATCGAACCGCCAATGTCCCAAGAGCAGCTCACGCGTGAGTTGGACTATAGAAAATTCGTTGCTCGATATACGCAGCGTAATGGTACGTATATGGGCTTCTTAACTACTGGTCATTCTATCAATTTACACAATACGGACTATGTCGACTATATATCCTGCCCAGCGGAGTCGGAACCATAAACTGAAATTCGAATGCGAAAATTCTATTCGAAATCGACTCGAAAGAAAAGACACTAAAGAAACAAATAAACGCGGTAACTCCAACGTATATTTGGAATTCTTGATAGAAGCATTGTAACAACAAATAAATATCACCCGCGTTTCCCCTACCAGACGTGCGTCTTTGGTATTATTATGATAAATGCCCTAGACCCAACTAATAAACGGAAAGACATAAACATCCACGGAGACGTTGTGTTAAACACAGTTGTGCTCGTTATATTTACTGGAGTTTCGAGCGAAACTTGTTTGACGTATCACCTATGCTCACTCTGCTCGAACGATCCTGGAGTAAACCTACGATCAGAGTCCCGGAATACTCGGTCAAACCTCCTCATTCCTTAGTTGGACCTCAGACCTGCGATCCTGGTGGTGTCGCGGATCCTCGCGGACGGTATTCACTGTTCAAGATCTAGTGCTACCCTAACAATTAATCGGTAATACTCCGACAGTGATTTCTAGCTAGCCGCCCATCTTACCTAGCTGGATTATGACGCAGACACCTAATATCACTATCCAACCGTATGGTCGTCCCCGTTTAAAGCGATACAACCCCTCATCAAGGTGAAGGAGAGCGTTGTACGAAACGAGTTAAACGCTATTCTATAAAGATCAAAAAAGAAACCTGCGTTTGTTCAGATAAACGTAAGTTATAACAGTAAGTCCAATCGATAAACGAATTGGCCTTATCTCAATTCGATTGGGAAATCCAGAATCTCTAAGAAGTTATCGAACTTGGACGATCCTATTCTCTGCGAGAGTTATTGGATGAACGTATCCAGCTACGAGCGGAGGAAAATCAGCTCGAGGAGAAGCATATTGAAACGGCAGATACCTCGACCATAAATCTACACCTTCTGATGCAATCATATTGCACCCTTCACCCAGGAGTTATGGCCCTCCTAGTAAAGTGGCTCCCCCCAAAGAGAAAAAGACTCTTGTTAGCCTCAAAAAACTGCGTAAACGCCGTCTGCGTAAGAAAGACTAACTGTTTAGAGTATCTTTATGTTTTAGAAACTGTGATTTTTATATTTTATAGACTGAAAATCCCATTTTCTGGGAGCGGTGTAAAAGCTTTTGCTGAATTGTCCGGTTATTTTTCCTTATTTTCCCGTAAAATACTCTGTAGTTGGTTTACCAGGCATAAAAAGGCCGTGTCCTTGCTGTACTGGTGTTTTAGCGGACATAAAAGCTATTTCTTCTGTATTTGTACTTTAGAGGACATAATCCGTAATTCTGTGACGTAAAAGCTCGATACTCTTGAAAACAGTGTCGCTACCATGACGACGGCTAGCAGCTGATATTGCCACGTCGACGTTTCTTTGTTTCTTTGTTCTCTCGTTGTTCAGGTTGACCAATCAGAGCGTTTGTTGTCTCTGTGTTGGAGGTATATACAGAAACTCAGTAGTTCAGTGTTATGTTTTTGCCCAGAGCCTAAGAACCGGCTTTTGGCACCTCCGTGTTTCAGTTTTTAGTCTTACACTAGTAGGTTTAATTATAAGGACATATATCCTTTAACCTGACTTTTAATCGCTGCTAACTGATCATACATACTGACTGCTGAAACATTGCAAACTCATAACAATCAGTGTTTTCATTGTTGTTTTATACTGCTATTTACTGTCAGTTCTTCATAATATGGTTGATGAATTATTATATTTGGAATAACGATAAATAACCCCGAAACCCAATATTCTTGATATACCGAAGGTAAGAGAGAAAGGTTACCAATAACGATTGTGACTTATGTTGAAGTGGTTTGAAGTGAATCTAATGTTATTTGATAGACCCTACATGAGTCAGTCTGTGTTCCTTTTATATGTGACTAAAATCAGTGAAGATTGGCAGATTAGTGTGCAGTATTGTGCAGCATTGTGTATGAGTGAGTCTGTTAAAGAAGCAATTCCTAAAGAATGCGCCATATATGTGAATTATAATTGAGCCATATCGTTGTGAGTAGTTTAAGTCATAACTCTGTTTATATAGATAAAGCGCCACGTCCTAAAGGAACTGTTAATATTCCCGAAGGTGAATAATATTGTCAGAGATTATATAATACTGTCAGTCGAATAATACATTAGGCTTACATAGCAATAAAATTAAACCGTCGAACCCAATCTCCCGGGACTATCCAGCGGGTGAATGATCGCGCACAGATTGGTTTCGACTAGTGTAGTGAATCAAATACTTGTCATAGACTAAAAACCGATTTAATATCTAGAAGACATCTTAATTTGGTGGGTTAAACTGCCAAAGGTCTGAAAGCGCGAACAGATAAGTTCCTAAGAGACAACATTCGCTCTGAGAGAAGAAATAAATAGTTGCATCTTCTCTCGGGCAACAACAAACATAAACTACAGTAGAGAACCCAGTCCTGGGTTACTGCTTATTGATGTTTAAAGGGATCTTCTACTACACCATATAGTAGTAGGCCTACACTGTTATGAGTTAATATCACAGCATCTATAGATTATACAGTATATAGTATATCTATAGATTATACTCCATAGGAGAATGACAGCAGTAATAATACAATAAATTCTTATAACATTTTTGAATAGGCCTACTTACTTAATAATATGAGTCTATTGATGAAACGCTCTCACATATAGCCAATATTGTTATTGTTCTGATGAAACTCATAGCTTAGCTAATATCTGTGTATATATATACTATCCACATTACCTGTTATATCTATAGTGGGTAAGGGTAATTAATACACTCCACATATTAGCAAAGCCAACATTGTTTTGTGGCTCAATGGCGCGAAATGACCGCAAACACAAAGTTATGTGTTTAGTACGATTGAAAAATATATTTAATTTATAACATTAAGACCAAGTGACAGTGGCGGTGTATTCTAACCAAAACAATAAACGAGACTTTAATTCACTTGTGGTCAATTTTTTGTTGAAGATCACTATTTCCACTTGCGGTCAATATTCGCCACTACCAGTGCCGGATTAACCTTAAGGCATATAAGGCACGTGCCTTAGGGCCAGCCGAAAATACGGGACAATTTTCTCAGAGAGTCATTACTTTGAAACAAATATTTTTATCTGAAAAGTCCACACTTTTTCTCACTAAAATTTGTAGAGCAAGAAAGTGCATCTTTCGACTACTTTCTATCCCTAAATTTCTGATAGAAAGTGCAAAATTCTAGCTCAGTCGACCAACAGGTGCTGTGTTATTAGTTCGAGACCTGATGGCAGAAAAGTGCTAATTACTGAATTATGAACATTGGAAAATTTTATTTTATTTATTCGTGGGGAATTATTTGTAGTTATGCTCTTAAACTTTATAGTACAACTAAATAATGACGTGGTGACATATGGAAATACTGTACATAGTAAATGTATGGCGTGGAGATATGGTTGTGCGAAATTCATTTTATTTACCGGAAATGAGTTTTATAAATATAGGCCCTAATAGATTAAAAAAAGGGTCAATTAGTTGTAGATAAAATAGTTGTTGATAAAAAAAAACGTGTCAGAAATAACTTATTGTCACTCCTGTAATTTAATTTAACCAAAATTCAGATGTTCTGCCCTCGTGTATTGAATTTTGCATTTGCAATTTCGCATTTCGATTTTAGGTGCAATTCCTGCAAAACCTAAAACTCTCGGACAGCATTATTGAATTTGGGTAAATTAAAATTAAAATTAGTGACAAAAAGTGCTCATTTCCGAGACTGTTCTCTATCGAAGAACATTACTTTCTCAGCAAGTCCAAATCTAGATCAGAAATATTATATCTTTGCACTAAGCCCACACTTTTGGTGTGTTATATTTCTCAGAAATTCCTGTAAAGATAAGTACCCCGCGAAACCTACCCTAAAGCAAATAAATAACACATCCCCACGATCCGATCAAAATTGCTAAATGCTTAAGGGGCCAAGTATAACCCCCGCAGAAATGAAATTTTCGAAAAGTTTACACAATTTTTTGTAGTTTGATAGAAGGGCTTTCATAAGGTGATAACGGTTTTCAACATTGAATTATTTTTTGACCTCAAAACTGCTCTTTTCAACAACATAATATATTGCGGATATTTATGACTCTGTGTATAAAACAACCTTTTTCTCAGTTTGCCGATTTTGACTTTTTTCATCACTAAATTCCCTACTACTATTTTATTTTTTACTCAATTTCCATCAAACATATACCAAAATGTTCTGCAGCTTTAGTACTACTATCGTTGGTTTTCTAAAACATCGGCACTGGCCACTACCTGGGATTTGTAGACATGTTAGATGTAATCAAACTTTTAATTAAAAATCTTCATAACTCGAATCTCATCTAACTACTATTAGTCTTATAATAAAATAATATTTTTTATAACAACATTCATTACCTACAGCCAATGTTTGTGCGAGAACGGAGGGGAATGTTTGCGGAACGGAGTCTGTCTGTGTTTACCTGGGTTCGCAGGGGACAGGTGCGAGAGGAGCTGCCCGGAAGGCCGGTGGGGTCACCAGTGTCAGGAGACCTGTCAGTGCGACAACGGGGGAATTTGCAACCCAAGGGACGGTCTTTGCCATTGTCCTGCTGGATTCCAAGGCGTCACCTGCAGTGAGAGATGCCCCTCGGATCATTACGGTCCCAACTGTAGCACAACATGCAGGTTGGTGTATTAGTTATATATTGCTCGATGCATGTTGACGCTATCAACATCTGAATCTTGTAATATCTGATATATGATTATTATGTAAAGCCAATAAATTATCATAGGTTTAATCGTTTCTACTTCAAATTATTATGATTGTGATATACTGTCAGTTAATGAGTTAATGAAGGCACTGGTACTGCTATATCTCCATTACAAATACTTATGTCGGTGGGTTTATACCAGTATGCTACGTAAGGTCATGTAATGAAGGAGGCAACACAATGTACAACCTCGGTCACTCACATCTTATCTATGTCCGAAACCGAAACGCAACCATATTTTTGATAAAATTAATTATTATTGCCCTTGTTCTACCCCTTTGCGGAGACAAAATGTCATATATTTTCTTATAGAATATACAGTAGGCTTAGCTTCAGGGGCGTAGGCAGGGGGGTGGATACTGCTATGTATCCACCACCGCGAAAATTTTGGAACTTACACTAAGTACCGGTACTGAAGTAAACTGATATATTGTCATTCTCAATAGGCTCTCGCTTATCTACCTCTTTATGATCATACTGTAGCAAAATTTTGTAGGATTGATTGAAATTAAGAAATACAGTAGGTGTATGCAGGAGAAGGTGCTCCCAATTTTTGAAACGTTATAGTAATAAGGGTGATGTTGCGTAAGAGACAGTTTTCAAGCGGTCCTACGAATCACCCAAAAGAACACAAAATTACCCAAAAATACACCAAAAAAAAACGCAAAAATACAAAAAACACAAAGAATTACCCACAAAAATACACAAAAAAACACAAAAATTCACAATAAAACACAAAAAACACAATAAAACACAAAAAAACAGAATGAACAATTGAGCATGTTTATATGTTTTTTTGTTGTTTTTTTTGTTTATGTCGTTTTTTGTTTGTATTTTTTGTGGTTTTCGATTACCCTAGTGGCTGAGTACTAATTTGGGCGTTAATGTCCTGATTCTATGTTTTTTGTTAGTTTGTGGTGTGTAAGACTAGTTGTTTACCTGTTTATTTTTTATATACAAGCCCCCTGTTAGTCAGTATGTCGCGTGCGACCTTTAATTAACATCTTATCTATGGCATCATCTTTAGCAGCCGGCTGGTGAGAGGAAATGTTGAGGTCAGCCAATGAAATTCCTGATAAGTTTGCTAAGAAAATACACAAGTCGTGATAATGCAAATAAATTGGGTATTTACATTGCTGATCGAGAACTGTCGCGGTGTGGCGTGGTAAAGGCGGCCGACAATCATTTAAGTACTGCAGGGCCGGATTAAGGTTATCAGGGCTGTGGGCTGAGTAATAAAAAGGGCCGTTTTCCAACGGGTACAAAATAACATGAAAAACTAAATATTTTACATATAATTATTATTAATTATTTACTATAAAGAAACCGAGTGCTAATTACAGCAATGGAGTAAACTCAAAAATTAATGCAAAAAGCACCTACAACTGAAAGAAAGACACAGAATTGTTTAATATTACAGTAAATTATTAACTAATAAAATACTAATTACAATACATAAAACATACAATAAAATTTTAATATACTGTATATATGGAAATTGTTACATATACAAATACATGCACATACAAATTGTTAGTTAGAGATGCATCAATTGTTATTAAATTAAAATTATAATTTTAAATAAATTGTAATTTTTGTGAAATTGCAGATATTTGTGAACTGATATAGCAGAGGCTATCTATATAATATAATATATAGCGAACAAATATAATTATTATATAGGTTACATTATATGTTAAATTAGACTGGAGGTTTCCGTGCTTTCCGTTTTGAAAAGTCTCTTATTATTTTTGATAGATCGATCTGGGACAAGACAGAGTTTTCGATATTCAGAATAGACAGACTGTTCAGGCGTTCCTGGCCCATTGTGCTCCGCAGCTGACTTTTGATTCGTTTCAACGTAGAGAAGGAACGCTCACCCTCGCAGACTGTAACCATGAGGGCTAAATAGATGCGGAGTATAACCTCAATATTGGGAAATGTCGATTCAACTCCATTCCTTGTTATGAGAAGATACATAACAAGTTCTTTACTTGCATTAGTGTCCTTGCTTTTAAATTCGCTCAAGGTTTCTTTAGCAAAGGAAGAACTGATAAACTTGGAGAAATGGATCAATTCGTTTGAAATACTGTCATCAAAGTCACCTGGATAAGATTCCAATAATTTCTTTGCGGACCTGGAAATATCAGCAGCCTGGCATAGTTTCTAGGTTTGTTAGGAAACCGAATTTTTCAGAGAGATTTAAGTATGCCTTTAGGCGGACCTTGAGATCGGAAATCAAACGGTCTATAATCGGTAAGAACGATTCCACCTCAAACTGTTTGCTTGGACATAATTCGGAATCTGGACAATCACCATCATCATACCTAGAAAAGAGTTTTGATGTAAAAGATAATTGAACAGATGGCTTAACAAAACGAGAACAAAAAGAAGCATATGTGTCTGTCGGTTTGTCTGTCTGTCCGTCTGTTAAAATATAATGAAAGCATTCCACCTAGCTAGAAGTTTTGTTATGGTGGTTGGTTATCCTGGTTGCTGATTTCATTTCTGATGTCAGTTTTCATGTTTGACGGCAACCTATGTTTGTATGTCGGTTTTTCTGTCTGTCCAGCAATCTGCCTGTCAAAGTAATAAGCAGACAGACAGATTGTCTGATGTCTGATTTTTCCCCAAACTTCAGATTCTTTTTAAACGAATGAAAACCTTTTTCAAACTTTGTTGCAATTATTGGACAGTTAACTTAGTTACTTAATTCGTATAATAATTAGCGTTATTTCACTTTCACCTAGAAAAGGAGTCAACTGGTAAACGGATTTTAAATGGTCATGACGCTTACAATAACATTCAATTTTATTTGAAATTAAACTTTTTTAAAATTCGATTTATAACGCATTGAAAAGGTAAATAAATTTTCACTTTTATTCATTTTACTTTTTATGAAAATTCACTTTCACTTTTATGAAAAACCCAAAATCGACAAAATAACCAGTTAACCCCATTTTTAACTCCAGACACACCACATAAATATATAATTTTACTAACTATAACATAACATATAACATAGTTAACAAAGTATAACACTTGTATTACGTTTCCCTTTTCTTCTGGTTATTCTAACATAATCCTCACCGCATCGTTCTTTGCCTTGTTGTTCAAACTTAGGAAATTGAGTTCGCAACTCTTCAACAAATTCGGTTAATGACTTCAGCAAAGAAACAGCTTGGTTTATATCCAGAGAAGAGGATTGAAGAAGGGTGTTGGTAGACTGAAACCTTTCCAGAATTGTATGCCAGACTTCAGCCATTATTGATATTTCGAGTGATCCCATCTGATCAGCCAAACCCCTGGCTTCAGCACGACAATCCGGCTTCTGGGCACTGTTATTAGATATATCCGTAAGGGCGGCATTACGAATTTCTCCATAACCTCGCTCAAGAGCACCTGTGGCATCTGCTCTGGCCGACCACCTTGTCTCCGAGAGGACCTTAACAGTTGGTAGCTTTCGATCTTTAAGATGGTTTTGCAAAATAGACCAGCGATAGGTAGAAGCAGAGAAAAATGAATATAATTTTTCAACAAAGCTTTGTAAGGCGTAACAGACACAAGTTTGTGGTTTGCTTTTCATCATGAACATAAGATAACCCTCCTATTTAGAATGAGCGTGTGGGTACGCTTTGTTGAGCGTTGCTACCGCTACTGGTTGACTGCTGATCGGTATTGATATATTATTGAGTCTGACGTCCGAGTAGTTTCAGAAATAATCGTGGTAAGCTGTCATTTATGTTTTATTTATCAATTTCCCGAATTCATGATTCTGTAAGTCTATTAATAATATGGAGCAAAAGCATTCGGTCGCTCATATTGATTTTGAAGTCTTTTCGCGAAATCAATTACAATTACAATCTCAGGTCAGGTCAGGTATTCTAGGTCATTGATCAAGAAAACTTGCCACCTCCATGCAGCATAAAGGAGGTGCCACCTGTAGCTGCATAGACCCTCTTACTAGGGCAAATCTGGTCCTGTAACTAGGACCCCCTTCATTCTGGGATAAGGACACCCTTGGTCCTGGATTAAGGACCCATATACTTGGCTGCAGGGGTATATGGCCTGACCAGGCAGATGGTGATCTACCAATGGCTGGTCAGGAGTAGAGTGTTCTCATGTCCACTCTGAGGGCACTTCACTGCGACCTGCACCTGGCAGCAAGGGTACGGGGCATGACCCAGCAGATGAGCTGCAACAGCCAATGGTGGGTCATGTACGCCAGAGTAGATATGGGTGATGGGCCTCATATCTGACTCCATTGCGACACCCACCCTGTGGAATGGCAAACCAGGGTGTGGTATTTGCCCCGAGAGCTGACTCGGCAAAAAAGCACCCCCCAACCCCCACTATGGATTACATTAGTAATGCGGAGGTCCGGCCACTAGAGGCCAGTGGAATTACCGGACACAATCGGCCTCACAGGCGTCAGTTAACTCCTGACCGGCTGCCTGTCTCACCCCCTACTGGAGAGAGAGCAGCCAACAATTCTTTGAGCCCCTTTCCTGATGACCTTTCTGGCCCAAACCCTGGGTCACCAGGGAGGCCAGATTGTGATGGGGAGAGGGATTC
The DNA here is from genome assembly GCA_032718475.1 of Nemertoderma westbladi. Classification (NCBI taxonomy): domain Eukaryota; kingdom Metazoa; phylum Xenacoelomorpha; order Nemertodermatida; family Nemertodermatidae; genus Nemertoderma; species Nemertoderma westbladi. The sequence goes on from JAUCBJ010005401.1 coordinate 14,323, forward strand.
TGGAGTTGGAGGCTACTCTCATGTTCCACCCCGACCAACAAAGCCATTGGTGAATCTGAGGCAAGTCACTAGACTAGCCTCAGTAAACACCCTAACACTCGGGTCCCCAATGCGACAAGGTGAGCTGACTGCCTTGGCAGATAAGCTTTCTCTTAGCGCAGTGGGTGTTCAAGAGCACCGAATGCAGACTGGACAGACTGATGAGGTTCTGATTAAGGACATGGGGGGCGGTTGGCCACTCGCCCTCGCGTCAGCAGATGATAGTGGCAATGGTGGAATCTGGTCTATTGATGAATCCAACTGCACATGCAGCATTGGACAAAATAGACCAAATCTCTATACGATGGTATACGATGGTTCGACAACATTTGTGTCTACTGTTGACGGTGACACAGAACCATTTGAAGTGTTATGGGGCGTCCTCCAAGGAGACACCCTTGCACCATTCTTGTTCATTATTGTGGTTGACTATGTTATACGCATGTCCTTAGATCATCATAATGATGATGGGGTGATGATAACTCCACCTACTGGCTCCAGAAGTCGAGGAAATCCTGCCAAGTACCTAACTGGTCTAGACTTTGCTGATGACTTAGGAGTACTCTCAGAATCATTAGAGGGAGCCCAGCGGCTCCTCAGCTCATTAGAACATGCTGCTTCTAGTGTTGGTCTTTTTATTAACTCCAGAAAGACCAAAATTCTGACAGTTAACTTTGAAAGTCCTCAGCAAGTGTCTGATCGGATGAGCATAAGCTCAAAGGATGGTATGCTTGAGCATGTGGACGACTTCTGTTACCTGGGATCATGGATCCGGAAGTCAGGTGAGGACCTTCGAATACGTAAGGGAAAGGCATGGGCAGCCTTGAATAGGCTTTCCAGGATTTGGAAGTCACCTAGAATTAATCGGAAACTTAAGGTCCGATTATTTAGAGCAGCAGTAGTTCCAGTACTCCTCTACGGGAGTCCATGCTGGGCTCTAACTGCTGAGGACACCAAATCTCTGGATGGCACATTCACAAGAATGCTACGCCGGGTACATTGTGTCAAGTACAATGCACACATCTCCAACCAGACACTATATAACATTGGAGGTGTCTCATTGGTTCCCCCAAGCTTGACACCTGAACAAAATCGCCTCCGCTTTGCAGGACATTGCTTTCGCCGTGAGGACCAGCCAGTGCATAATTCTGTACTTTGGCAGCCTCATGGAGTGAATAAGCATGGTGGACAGCCCATGACTTTCTAGAGACGCATCTTAAATGACCCTGGCCTTAGAGATGCGGATGATCTAGCAAATGTCATGGGTGATAGGGAGTTGTGGCGGTGCAATTTTGTTGACAGGCCGGCACAGCATTCTTAAAAATGCAGCTGCAATGCAGCATGCCGATTCTAGTAGTAGTAATTACAATCCCCATTTTTCGTTCTGTTCGATTACTGACCTTTCCTCATTGGGCGTTGGCGTTTGGTTCAAATGAGTATAAGAGACAGAAGTGGGACGCCAAACAAAAGACCGAATATGTTTTGAAAATGAATATAGTCGGCTATTTTAATTTCCTACAAATTTTGCAAGCGCCAATACAATTTCAGTGAAATTATCGAATTTTACTGATATGGATGTGAATTTGATACTTGAACACTATTACTACTGTATATTGTATTGGTATTGGAATCTATTTCTTTATTTTCTAGTTGTGCCAACAATGAGGTTTGTAACCCCTTCAGTGGTGAATGTGATTGCATACCCGGAAAAATGGGTTTCAATTGCGACAGATCGTGCCCGGAAGGAAAATTCGGAAGTGGTTGTACTAAAAGGTTAGTCCCAATTTAGAGATCTTTCAATATATTGGAAATAAGTTTTATAAAATGAGTTTTTCCCTCTATACTACTGTATAATACAGTAGCCTACACGTCATGGCTTCGGAATTTTACCCCACTTGATATATTTGCTTTAGTTGTGGTTGTGATAATGGCGCTAAATGCGACCCACTCAATGGTTCCTGCTTATGTCGTAAGGGTTGGATGGGAACTACTTGTTCTGAGCCGTGCAAAATTGGTTTCTTCGGATCTAACTGTATAAACGAGTGTCGGTAAGTTATTTTATAGGTACGTAGTCAGCAAAGTCAACTGAGAGTCGGTATAGACTTTACTTACACATTTCGGTCGAATTTTTATTGATATTTTATATATGAAGAATTAGTATTTTTATAAATTTATCCTTATAAAGTGTTTTATAGCGCTTATCTTATACCGGTAACTTCTACGGATACTAATATGTTTATGTCTAGTAAGTGTACTTTTCATGGGCCCAGTAATCAGATATAGGGCTAGCTGAATTCCAAGACTCTGAGAGAGACGTGAGTGAATCTGAAATGTACGGCTTTCCAGATTGTTCGCCTAAACGTCAAATGTCAGATAGATTTGCAAATAATGTAGTCATATATAGCATTACAGTTGTTTCAAGAAAATAGATAACAATCTTGGAGCGCAAGTGTTTGAGAGTCAAATTTTTAATCCGAAATACAGTACCGATACTGCAAAGGGGGCAGGGAGTTTGACGGGTGGTGTGGTGAAATTTTATAAATAGTTTTATTGCTTGCATCCAGCGCAGAATATAATGGGGATTGCAAATCTGAAAACCGCTTAGAGAGATCTCGTTTAGTTCTCGACTTATCGTGGAATATCTGTCTGAATCTGTCTGTCAAAATATAAGACAGACAGACAGACAACCGACCGATGGACAGACTAGGTTCCACCGAATAATTTTTTTTTTTACAAAATTGCAATTTTCAGAAATAGGAAATTAAAATACAAAAAATGGTCGAAACTATGATGAAAATGAAACATGCTGGTTCCAAAAAATGTGGTACCGAAAAATAAAAATGGAAAATTTCGGAGTAGTCTTTTTAGCGAAAACCTCACGCCAGCCGCTAGGGGGCGCCAAATTTTTTTTAAACAATTTATTTACTTTAGTTCATTCTCTTTTCGATGGTATATCGTTTTCTTTGCATTTCAAACAACATTGGAGATATACTGTAAACACCCCCCCCCCCCCCCCCCCCCCCCCCTTAATAACACGAGGTTGTGGCAGCTAGCCCAACACTGTAATGTTATAATGTGCTATGTATATTATTAGACTTAAATAATAATGTTCAGTAGTTATTTTTAATACATTATTTACCTGTTTTTTTTATCTTGAAGGTGTAAGGAAGGCAACGAATGCAACAGGTACGACGGCACGTGTCTTTGTCCCCCAGGTTTAACCGGTCCAAACTGCGCTGTTCCGTGTCCGCCTGGGTCTTACGGTCCCGACTGCGAATCAAACTGTCAGTGTCAGAACGCAGCCACATGCGACTCAATAAATGGAAACTGTTTGTGCCCAAACGGGTTTTATGGTATCAATTGCAATCTAGAATGTGCTATCGGTTAGTCAGATTATGAATGCTACAGTATATGGTACCAATAATTACAAACTAAGTAAGATGTTATTCAGGTTGGTTGTATCTGTTTATGAATTGAAAGTTGTTTCACATTATGCTGCTTCTAGGGCTTTATCTGTAAATCCCTGCTATCCTGCATGTGTTTAGTTCGATTGTACGGAGTTAGCTGGCTTAATTTAGAAAAACTATTATTATAATTCTCAATGGCCACAGTCTAATTACAAACGTACTGCACTGTAACTGCATTACTGTGACATTAACAATTAGTACCTACTGTAGTAGTACACTACCTTTCAGCCTTTACCTTCCGGTTTACCTAATGTAAGGCTAGATAAGATGGCCCTAATAAATATGAGCCGATTATGCCTACTACCTGGCCATTCTGCTCTGGCTGTTAATTCCATATTACAGACAGAAGCCTCCTATAATTTTAGACAATGATAGTATTGAAAAGTTATATTTTCGGCCCTGTACAAAAATCCTGCGCGGTTCGTTGCATAGCTACCCTGAGGCTGTTAGAAAATCGCGCGAGCGCAGCCCATCTCTATCGTTCCCGACGTCGGCCGTGACGGCGTGACGTTCCCGGCTGTGACGGCGGCACCAACGAAGCACATCTCTGCGGCGGTCCTTCCAGGATACGAGCCCGGCATTCGGCATATCACATATTTTGTTAGCACAAGTCGAAGTCCAAATGCTACGCCGATCATATATAACTTTTAACAAGGACAGGCCTTACCTTACAGCTGACAACCCATGCAGATGCAGATCAAAATCATTCAAAACAGTCCGCCGTCAGCCAAGCCAAGTAAATTGTTCAATCGCAGTCCTTTGAGACCTCTGACAACGTAGGCTATTCCTGTAATAATGCTAAACTTGCCATTCACCAAATGGAAATTATATATAAATATTGTCGTGAAAATAATGTTCCATTTAAAAATAAAACTACATATTGCATTTTAAATAACGTGGAATATATTTCACTATGCTGATTCTTTAATAACGGTGGGTATGGTGTTTGGATAGCGGTTAAACTAACTGAGGAACAAAGTTTAGGACAGCGGTTAAACTAACTGAGGAACAAAGTTTAGGACAGCGGTTAAACTAACTGAGGAACAAGGTTAGGACAGCGGTTAAACTAACTGAGGAACAAAGTTTAGGACAGCGGTTAAACTAACTGAGGAACAAGGTTAGGACAGCGGTTAAACTAACTGAGGAACAAAGTTTAGGACAGCGGTTAAACTAACTGAGGAACAAGGTTAGGACAGCGGTTAAACTAACTGAGGAACAAAGTTTAGGACAGCGGTTAAACTAACTGAGGAACAAAGTTTAGGACAGCGGTTAAACTAACTGAGGAACAAAGTTTAGGACAGCGGTTAAACTAACTGAGGAACAAGGTTAGGACAGCGGTTAAACTAACTGAGGAACAAAGTTTAGGACAGCGGTTAAACTAACTGAGGAACAAGGTTAGGACAGCGGTTAAACTAACTGAGGAACAAAGTTTAGGACAGCGGTTAAACTAACTGAGGAACAAAAGTTTAGGACAGCGGTTAAACTAACTGAGGAACAAAAGTTTAGGACAGCGGTTAAATTAACTGAGGAACAAAGTTTAGGACACCGGTTAAACTAACTGAGGAACAAGGTTAGGACAGCAGTTACACTAACTGAGTAACAAAGGTTAGGACAGCGGTTACACCAACTGAGGAACAAAGGTTAGGACAGCGGTTACACCAACTGAGGAACAAAGGCTAGGACAGCGGTTACACCAACTGAGGAACAAAGGTTAGGACAGCAGTTAAAATAACTGAGGAACAAAATTTAGGACATCAGATAAACCAACCGAGAAACAAAGCTTAGGACAGCGGTTAAACTAACTGAGGAACAAAAGTTTAGGACAGCGGTTAAACTAACTGAGGAACAAAAGTTTAGGACAGCGGTTAAATTAACTGAGGAACAAAGTTTAGGACACCGGTTAAACTAACTGAGGAACAAGGTTAGGACAGCAGTTACACTAACTGAGTAACAAAGGTTAGGACAGCGGTTACACCAACTGAGGAACAAAGGTTAGGACAGCGGTTACACCAACTGAGGAACAAAGGCTAGGACAGCGGTTACACCAACTGAGGAACAAAGGTTAGGACAGCAGTTAAAATAACTGAGGAACAAAATTTAGGACATCAGATAAACCAACCGAGAAACAAAGGTTAGGACAGCGGTTAAACTAACTGAGGAACAAGGTTAGGATAGCGGTTAAACTAACTGGGGAACAAAGGTTAGGGCAGCGGTTAAACTAACTGAGGATCAAGGTTAGGACAGCGGTTAAACTAACTGAGGAACAAAGTTTAGGACAGCGGTTAAACTAACTGAGGAACAAGGTTAGGACAGCGGTTAAACTAACTGAGGAACAAAGTTTAGGACAGCGGTTAAACTAACTGAGGAACAAAGTTTAGGACAGCGGTTAAACTAACTGAGGAACAAAGTTTAGGACAGCGGTTAAACTAACTGAGGAACAAGGTTAGGACAGCGGTTAAACTAACTGAGGAACAAAGTTTAGGACAGCGGTTAAACTAACTGAGGAACAAGGTTAGGACAGCGGTTAAACTAACTGAGGAACAAAGTTTAGGACAGCGGTTAAACTAACTGAGGAACAAAAGTTTAGGACAGCGGTTAAACTAACTGAGGAACAAAAGTTTAGGACAGCGGTTAAATTAACTGAGGAACAAAGTTTAGGACACCGGTTAAACTAACTGAGGAACAAGGTTAGGACAGCAGTTACACTAACTGAGTAACAAAGGTTAGGACAGCGGTTACACCAACTGAGGAACAAAGGTTAGGACAGCGGTTACACCAACTGAGGAACAAAGGCTAGGACAGCGGTTACACCAACTGAGGAACAAAGGTTAGGACAGCAGTTAAAATAACTGAGGAACAAAATTTAGGACATCAGATAAACCAACCGAGAAACAAAGGTTAGGACAGCGGTTAAACTAACTGAGGAACAAGGTTAGGATAGCGGTTAAACTAACTGGGGAACAAAGGTTAGGGCAGCGGTTAAACTAACTGAGGATCAAGGTTAGGACAGCGGTTGAACTAATTGAGAAACAATGGTTAGGGCAGCGGTTGATCCAACCGAGAAACAAAGGTTAGCACAGCAGTTAAACTAACTGAGGAACAAAGTTTAGAACATCAGTTAAACTAACCGAGGAACAAGGTTAGGACAGCGGTTGAACTAATTGAGAAACAATGGTTAGGGCAGCGGTTGATCCAACCGAGAAACAAAGGTTAGCACAGCAGTTACACCAACTGAGAAACAAGGTTAGGGCATCAGTGACACTAACTGAGTAACAAAGGTTAGGACAGCGGTTGAACTAATTGATAAACAATGGTTAGGGCAGCGGTTGATCCAACCGAGAAACAAAGGTTAGCACAGCAGTTAAACTAACTGAGAAACAAGGTTAGGGCAGCAGTGACACTAACTGAGTAACAAAGGTTAGGACAGCGGTTGAACTAATTGAGAAACAATGGTTAGGGCAGCGGTTGATCCAACCGAGAAACAAAGGTTAGCACAGCAGTTAAACTAACTGAGAAACAAGGTTAGGGCAGCAGTGACACTAACTGAGTAACAAAGGTTAGGACAGCGGTTGAACTAATTGAGAAACAATGGTTAAGGCAGCGGTTGATCCAACCGAGAAACAAAGGTTAGCACAGCAGTTAAACTAACTGAGAAACAAGGTTAGGGCAGCAGTGACACTAACTGAGGAACAAAGGTTAGGACAGCGGTTACACCAACTGAGGAACAAAGGTTAGGATAGCGGTTAAACTAACTGGGGAACAAAGGTTAGGGCAGCGGTTAAACTAACTGAGGATCATAGGTTAGGACAGCGGTTGAACTAATTGAGAAACAATGGTTAGGGCAGCGGTTGATCCAACCGAGAAACAAAGGTTAGCACAGCAGTTAAACTAACTGAGAAACAAAGTTTAGGACATCAGTTAAACTAACCGAGGAACAAGGTTAGGATAGCGGTTAAACTAACCGAGAAACAAAGGTTTGGACAGCGGTTAAACTAACTGAGGAACAAAGGTTAGGATAGCGGTTAAACTAACTGAGGAACAAAGGTTAGGATAGCGGTTAAACTAACTGAGGATCATAGGTTAGGACAGCGCGGTTAAACTAACGGAGAAACAAGGTTAGCACATCAGTTAAACTAACTGAGGAACAAAGTTTAGGACATCAGTTAAACTAACCGAGGAACAAGGTTAGGACAGCGGTTGAACTAATTGAGAAACAATGGTTAGGGCAGCGGTTGATCCAATCGAGAAACAAAGGTTAGCACAGCAGTTAAACTAACTGAGGAACAAAGTTTAGGACATCAGTTAAACTAACTGAGGGACAAAGGTTAGGACAGCAGTTAAGCTAACTGAGAAACAAGGTTAGGACAGCGGTTAAACTAACCGAGAAACAAGGTTAGGACAACAGTTAAACTAACTGAGGAACAAAGGTTAGGACAGCAGTTTTTTAAAATAACTGAGAAACAAAGGTTAGGACAGCGGTTAAACTAACTGAGGAATAAAGGTTAGGACATCAGTTAAACTAACCGAGGAACAAGGTTTGGACAACGGTTGAACTAATTGAGAAACAATGGTTAGGGCAGCGGTTGATCCAACCGAGAAACAAAGGTTAGCACAGCAGTTAAACTAACTGAGAAACAAGGTTAGGGCAGCAGTGACACTAACTGAGGAACAAAGGTTAGGACAGCGGTTACACCAACTGAGGAACAAAGGTTAGGATAGCGGTTAAACTAACTGGGGAACAAAGGTTAGGGCAGCGGTTAAACTAACTGAGGATCATAGGTTAGGACAGCGGTTGAACTAATTGAGAAACAATGGTTAGGGCAGCGGTTGATCCAACCGAGAAACAAAGGTTAGCACAGCAGTTAAACTAACTGAGAAACAAAGTTTAGGACATCAGTTAAACTAACCGAGGAACAAGGTTAGGATAGCGGTTAAACTAACCGAGAAACAAAGGTTTGGACAGCGGTTAAACTAACTGAGGAACAAAGGTTAGGATAGCGGTTAAACTAACTGAGGAACAAAGGTTAGGATAGCGGTTAAACTAACTGAGGATCATAGGTTAGGACAGCGCGGTTAAACTAACGGAGAAACAAGGTTAGCACATCAGTTAAACTAACTGAGGAACAAAGTTTAGGACATCAGTTAAACTAACCGAGGAACAAGGTTAGGACAGCGGTTGAACTAATTGAGAAACAATGGTTAGGGCAGCGGTTGATCCAATCGAGAAACAAAGGTTAGCACAGCAGTTAAACTAACTGAGGAACAAAGTTTAGGACATCAGTTAAACTAACTGAGGGACAAAGGTTAGGACAGCAGTTAAGCTAACTGAGAAACAAGGTTAGGACAGCGGTTAAACTAACCGAGAAACAAGGTTAGGACAACAGTTAAACTAACTGAGGAACAAAGGTTAGGACAGCAGTTTTTTAAAATAACTGAGAAACAAAGGTTAGGACAGCGGTTAAACTAACTGAGGAATAAAGGTTAGGACATCAGTTAAACTAACCGAGGAACAAGGTTTGGACAACGGTTGAACTAATTGAGAAACAATGGTTAGGGCAGCGGTTGATCCAACCGAGAAACAAAGGTTAGCACAGCAGTTAAACTAACTGAGAAACAAGGTTAGGGCATCAGTTAAACTAACCGAGGAACAAGGTTAGGATAGCGGTTAAACTAACCGAGAAACAAAGGTTAGGACAGCGGTTAAACTAACTGAGGAATAAAGGTTAGGACATCAGTTAAACTAACCGAGGAACAAGGTTTGGACAACGGTTGAACTAATTGAGAAACAATGGTTAGGGCAGCGGTTGATCCAACCGAGAAACAAAGGTTAGCACAGCAGTTAAACTAACTGAGGAACAAAGTTTAGGACATCAGTTAAACTAACCGAGGAACAAGGTTAGGATAGCGGTTAAACTAACCGAGAAACAAAGGTTTGGACAGCGGTTAAACTAACTGAGGAACAAGGTTAGGACAGCGGTTAAACTAACTGGGGAACAAAGGTTAGGGCAGCGGTTAAACTAACTGAGGATCATAGGTTAGGACAGCGCGGTTAAACTAACGGAGAAACAAGGTTAGCACATCAGTTAAACTAACTGAGGAACAAAGTTTAGGATATCAGTTAAACTAACCGACGAACAAGGTTAGGACAGCGGTTGAACTAATTGAGAAACAATGGTTAGGGCAGCGGTTGATCCAATCGAGAAACAAAGGTTAGCACAGCAGTTAAACTAACTGAGGAACAAAGTTTAGGACATCAGTTAAACTAACTGAGGGACAAAGGTTAGGACAGCAGTTAAGCTAACTGAGAAACAAGGTTAGGACAGCGGTTAAACTAACCGAGAAACAAGGTTAGGACAACAGTTAAACTAACTGAGGAACAAAGGTTAGGACAGCGGTTAAACTAACTGAGGAACAAAGTTTAGGACAGCGGATAAACTAACTGAGGAACAAAGGCTAGGACAGCGGTTACACCAACTGAGGAACAAAGGTTAGGACAGCAGTTAAAATAACTGAGGAACAAAGTTTAGGACATCAGATAAACCAACCGAGAAACAAAGGTTAGGACAGCGGTTAAACTAACTGAGGAACAAGGTTAGAATAGCGGTTAAACTAACTGGGGAACAAAGGTTAGGGCAGCGGTTAAACTAACTGAGGATCAAGGTTAGGACAGCGGTTGAACTAATTGAGAAACAATGGTTAGGGCAGCGGTTGATCCAACCGAGAAACAAAGGTTAGCACAGCAGTTAAACTAACTGAGGAACAAGGTTAGGGCAGCAGTGACACTAACTGAGTAACAAAGGTTAGGACAGCGGTTGAACTAATTGAGAAACAATGGTTAGGGCAGCGGTTGATCCAACCGAGAAACAAAGGTTAGCACAGCAGTTAAACTAACTGAGGAACAAAGTTTAGAACATCAGTTAAACTAACCGAGGAACAAGGTTAGGACAGCGGTTGAACTAATTGAGAAACAATGGTTAGGGCAGCGGTTGATCCAACCGAGAAACAAAGGTTAGCACAGCAGTTAAACTAACTGAGGAACAAGGTTAGGGCAGCAGTGACACTAACTGAGTAACAAAGGTTAGGACAGCGGTTGAACTAATTGAGAAACAATGGTTAGGGCAGCGGTTGATCCAACCGAGAAACAAAGGTTAGCACAGCAGTTACACTAACTGAGAAACAAGGTTAGGGCATCAGTGACACTAACTGAGTAACAAAGGTTAGGACAGCGGTTGAACTAATTGAGAAAGAATGGTTAGGGCAGCGGTTGATCCAACCGAGAAACAAAGGTTAGCACAGCAGTTAAACTAACTGAGAAACAAGGTTAGGGCAGCAGTGACACTAACTGAGTAACAAAGGTTAGGACAGCGGTTGAACTAATTGAGAAACAATGGTTAGGGCAGCGGTTGATCCAACCGAGAAACAAATGTTAGCACAGCAGTTAAACTAACTGAGAAACAAGGTTAGGGCAGCAGTGACACTAACTGAGTAACAAAGGTTAGGACAGCGGTTGAACTAATTGAGAAACAATGGTTAAGGCAGCGGTTGATCCAACCGAGAAACAAAGGTTAGCACAGCAGTTAAACTAACTGAGAAACAAGGTTAGGGCAGCAGTGACACTAACTGAGGAACAAAGGTTAGGACAGCGGTTACACCAACTGAGGAACAAAGGTTAGGATAGCGGTTAAACTAACTGGGGAACAAAGGTTAGGGCAGCGGTTAAACTAACTGAGGATCATAGGTTAGGACAGCGCGGTTAAACCAACCGAGAAACAAAGGTTAGGACAGCGGTTGAACTAATTGAGAAACAATGGTTAGGGCAGCGGTTGATCCAACCGAGAAACAAAGGTTAGCACAGCAGTTAAACTAACTGAGGAACAAAGTTTAGGACATCAGTTAAACTAACCGAGGAACAAGGTTAGGATAGCGGTTAAACTAACCGAGAAACAAAGGTTTGGACAGCGGTTAAACTAACTGAGGAACAAGGTTAGGATAGCGGTTAAACTAACTGGGGAACAAAGTTTAGGACATCAGTTAAACTAACTGAGGGACAAAGGTTAGGACAGCAGTTAAGCTAACTGAGAAACAAGGTTAGGACAGCGGTTAAACTAACCGAGAAACAAGGTTAGGACAACAGTTAAACTAACTGAGGAACAAAGGTTAGGAAAGCAGTTTTTTAAAATAACTGAGAAACAAAGGTTAGGACAGCGGTTAAACTAACTGAGGAATAAAGGTTAGGACATCAGTTAAACTAACCGAGGAACAAGGTTTGGACAATGGTTGAACTAATTGAGAAACAATGGTTAGGGCAGCGGTTGATCCAACCGAGAAACAAAGGTTAGCACAGCAGTTAAACTAACTGAGGAACAAAGTTTAGGACATCAGCTAAACTAACCGAGGAACAAGGTTAGGATAGCGGTTAAACTAACCGAGAAACAAAGGTTTGGACAGCGGTTAAACTAACTGAGGAACAAAGGTTATGATAGCGGTTAAACTAACTGGGGAACAAAGGTTAGGGCAGCGGTTAAACTAACTGAGGATCATAGGTTAGGACAGCGCGGTAAAACTAACGGAGAAACAAGGTTAGCACATCAGTTAAACTAACTGAGGAACAAAGTTTAGGATATCAGTTAAACTAACCGACGAACAAGGTTAGGACAGCGGTTGAACTAATTGAGAAACAATGGTTAGGGCAGCGGTTGATCCAATCGAGAAACAAAGGTTAGCACAGCAGTTAAACTAACTGAGGAACAAAGTTTAGGACATCAGTTAAACTAACTGAGGGACAAAGGTTAGGACAGCAGTTAAGCTAACTGAGAAACAAGGTTAGGACAGCGGTTAAACTAACCGAGAAACAAGGTTAGGACAACAGTTAAACTAACTGAGGAACAAAGGTTAGGACAGCGGTTAAACTAACTGAGGAACAAAGTTTAGGACAGCGGATAAACTAACTGAGGAACAAAGGTTTGGACGCCGGTTAAACTAACTGAGGAACAAAGGTTAGGACAGCGGTTAAACTAACTGGGGAATAAAGGTTAGGACAGCGGTTAAACTAACTGAGGAATAAAGGTTAGGACAGCGGTTAAACTAACTGAGGAACAAGGGTAGGACAACAGTTAAAATAACTGAGGAACAAAGGTTAGGACAGCAGTTTTTTAAACTAACTGAGAAACAAAGGTTAGGACAGCAGTTTTTTAAACTAACTGAGAAACAAAGGTTAGGACAGCGGTTACACCAACTGAGGAACAAAGGTTAGGACACCGGTTAAACTAACTGAGGAACAAAGTTTAGAACATCAGTTAAACCAACCGAGAAACAAAGGTTAGCACAGCAGTTAAACTAACTGAGGAACAAAGTTTAGGACATAAGTTAAACTAACCGAGAAACAAAGGTTAGGACAGCGGTTAAACTAACTGAGGAACAAGGGTAGGACAACAGTTAAAATAACTGAGGAACAAGGTTAGGACAGCGGTTAAATTAACTGAGGAACAAGGTTAGGACAGCAGTTAAACGTACTGAGTATACAAAGGTTGGGACACCGGTTAAACTAACTGAGGAACAAGGTTAGGACAGCGGTTAAACTAACTAAGGATCAAAGGTTAGGACAGCAGTTCAATTAACTGGGGAACAAAGTTTAGGACATCAGTTAAACCAACCGAGAAACAAGGTTAGGACAGCGGTTGAACTAATTGAGAAACAATGGTTAGGGCAGCGGTTGATCCAACCGAGAAACAAAGGTTAGCACAGCAGTTACACTAACTGAGAAACAAGGTTAGGGCAT
>JAUCBJ010005402.1:0-43485 GCA_032718475.1 Nemertoderma westbladi
ATGCATGGGCATAACAAAGAATCAAAGGCATTGAAGAAATCCACAAATATGTCATGCAAATGTCTGACTCTCTTTATAGACTATTCTTCTAATAATCCAACGAAGTGCCAGGATTGGCTCAAAGGTACCCCATTCTCATTCCCACGCAATTCCCTCTTTATACAGGATTCCTGATTCGATTTAGCATTATTGAGTTTAATAATTTTTCATCATCGAAATATGACTAATTCCACGATATGACCGAGCAAAAATAGAAATGGCCTTCTTTGGAACGGGTTTCAGCCGATTAATAGGGCTCTAACTGCTGAGGACACCAAATCTCTGGATGACATATTCACAAGAATGCTACGCCGGTTTCACTGTGTCAAGTACAATGCACACATCTCCAACCAGATACAATATAACATTGGAGATGTCTCATTGGTTCCCCCAAGCTTGACACTAGAACAGAGCCGCCTCCGCTTTGCAGGACATTGCGTTCGCCGTGAGGACCAGCTAGTGCATAATCTTGGACTTTGGCAGCCTCATGGAGTGAATAAGCATGGTGGAAAGCCCATCACTTTCTTGAGACGCATCTTAAAGGACACTGGCATTGAAGATGCGGATGATCTAGCAAATATCATGGGTGATAGGGAGTTGTGGCTGCAAAATTTTTTCGATATACAGCTGCAATGCAGCATGCCGCTCCTAGTAGTAGTTGAGTCCTTACGGTGGAATCTTAGTGCGGTACGTCTACTAGAATAAGATGGGTAAGTTGAAGGCATCCTCTGCTCTTAAAGTCCGTGTGAGGCACATCAACACCAGATGCCTATTGGTTTTAATGTCCTCGCTTTTTTTGAAGCAATTAAGACCTCTTTGAATGCTATATCACCAACGGGAAATTCAGAGATTATTTGGTCTGTCACTGTGACACAAGCTTTACATTGTTAATTATCAGTCAGCTGAAATGTTCAATAAACAGAGAAAGACAAGAACTGTAGAAGATAGCCCATAGAAAGCTCATCAGAAGATGGGTCTTGACCTCAGCCGAATCAAATTACCGATTGTAGATGTTTCCTGGATCCACTCTACCACCAATTAGAGAAAAGAGCTATGGAAATAAACGAATGGGTGATGCAAGCCATAACAATTTGGCTCTGTATTATATAGGAATTGTATACTAGCTAATGGGAGGCAGTAATGGAGTTTACACAGATACCAATAACTGGAGTTTAACCCATCACGCGATCACATCACTGACTCAATCTATTGGTGGTAAGTTACCGATAAAAAGATTATGTATTTCAGATAAAAGATTTGTTCATCAAAATATTTGTGTATGAAAATTTGTGTTTTCGCCATTGGTGAGTCAATAGAATCGACCAAGTTGCAGGTATTGTGCTCCCTAAATGAATAGGCTTTGATACAATGCAGCCATTCTTATTTCCCTGCTCACTCATAAACACTCACCAGCTAGCTACATTGTTATAAACAAACTAATGCTAACAAAAGTTATATTTGCAAAATAAATAACAAGATTCCCTTATACTCAATGAACAGCAAGTAGGCCTATTAAGTAGGCTTACTATGATTTTGTAATATAAAGATACAAATATTATATCTATGTAGCTGAATCGCACGCAATAAATGTAATTTGTTCTTTATTGTGAACTCTTTTCAACATTCACACTCAAACACTCACACTCACACATTCCAAATCGTGAACGGTTGGTTGGTACGTTGTTCCAAAATTGATATTTGTATTCTTTGTTCCAATGGGTTAAAATGTTATTTGAATGCTTGTTTGCGAATTTTTTTTATCATAATTGCAAACTTTGTTCCTATAGTTACGATCTTTGTTCCATTAGTTCCAAACTTTGTTCCTATAGTTACGATCTTTGTTCCATTAGTTACAAACTTTGTTCCTATAGTTACGATCTTTGTTCCATTAGTTACGATCTTTGTTCCATTAGTTCCAAACTTTGTTCCTATAGTTACGATCTTTGTTCCATTAGTTCCAAACTTTGTTCCTATAGTTACGATCTTTGTTCCATTAGTTCCAAACTTTGTTCCTATAGTTACGATCTTTGTTCCATTAGTTCCAAACTTTGTTCCTATAGTTACGATCTTTGTTCCATTAGTTCCAAACTTTGTTCCTATAGTTACGATCTTTGTTCCATTAGATACAAACTTTGTTCCTATAGTTACGATCTTTGTTCCATTAGATACAAACTTTGTTCCTATAGTTACGATCTTTGTTCCATTAGTTACAAACTTTGTTCCTATAGTTACGATCTTTGTTCCATTAGTTCCAAACTTTGTTCCTATAGTTACGATCTTTGTTCCATTAGTTCCAAACTTTGTTCCTATAGTTACGATCTTTGTTCCATTAGTTCCAAACTTTGTTCCTATAGTTACGATCTTTGTTCCATTAGTTCCAAACTTTGTTCCTATAGTTACGATCTTTGTTCCATTAGTTCCAAACTTTGTTCCTATAGTTACGATCTTTGTTCCATTAGTTCCAAACTTTGTTCCTATAGTTACGATCTTTGTTCCATTAGTTACAAACTTTGTTCCTATAGTTACGATCTTTGTTCCATTAGATACAAACTTTGTTCCTATAGTTACGATCTTTGTTCCATTAGATACAAACTTTGTTCCTATAGTTACGATCTTTGTTCCATTAGTTATAAACTCTGTTCCAATACAGTGTGAGGTGAGACATACGAGGTGAGATGTATGGTACATGTATATAGACTACGTATACAAAGTACCCATTCAAAATTCATATATATTCATATTAGCAGAGCGTTCCAATTTTTAATACCGTTAAATTAAAGTATCAATTTCAAAGGATTTACAATTCGGGGGGTAAAAGTTTGAAGCACGAACTCTGGTGTATCTTGAAATGTACGTGACGAGTCCAATTAAAGAAGGAATGCATCTATGGTTCATCGTTAAACAAATAATACTGCCGAACACAATGGCAAATAGTAAAATAAATCAAAATATTTGGAATGTACTGTAAACCAACCTGCCTTTGTTAAATATTTATTATGAAAGAAAATTGGATATTAGTATTTTCGTATTTTGGATAATTAGCTTAGTATTATTTTTGAGAATTACAAACAATAAGATGCAACAAGATTACACGTTAGTGGGGTCTTCGCGTAGCACGAGACTCAGTCGGCTGTAATCCGATTACTTATTTGTATTTACAATACACCGCATGGGAGTTGGTACGCAAAATTATTTATAATGGGCCTTAATGTTCATAGGTCTTTTCTACTAAATTTCATATGACCACGTTTGGTTTAATTCCATCAATGATTAGCCGACTTATTTCAGTTTTTATCACAAGTCTGAAACTACCGACTGACAGACTGTCTCATTTTTGACCAAACTGCAGATCCTTTCTAATCTTTCTGCGGACTGCATACTGTAAAGTGTACATACCAAGTTTGGTTTAATTTCAGCAATGATTGGCCCCGACTTATTTCGGTTTTTATCAAAAATCTGAAAATACCAGTATAACAGACAGACTGTATAATTTTTGACCAAACTTCAGAATCTTTCTAATCCTTTCATAGTCGACATGTTTACCAAATTTGGTTTAATTTCATCAAAGAATGACCGAATTATTTGCAATAAAAAATTAGACGACGACAGGCAACTCATTAAGGGTACCCCTATGCTAAGGCTTCGCTCACTTTGTGGCTCGCCCCACAAGAACAACATAATACAAACAACAAGCTGAAAAAAAGTATGACAACTTGAAGTAAAAAAAATGATAGTAATAGTCGTAAAATGCAGTAGGTATGCCTACTTAAGATACAATTGCAACTGAAATCTAATTTTATTTTATAAATAAATTTTATTTTATAAATCAATTCTAATAATTACAAATTTTTATTCCCGTTTCTTTACATTTGTGAGAACATACACGGCCTAATCTTAATGAGATCGCATGTAATTTGGAACACGGATAGTTTAATCTCCATCCTTATTGGTGTGGTGTGTGAGGCAAAATATTCATTTTCGAATTCAATATACATGTAGGCCTACAGTATCTCACAGATTTGAATCCTTGCATGATCAGTTTTTCATCCATATACAAACGAATCAATAGAAGGTTGAAGAATAACCGCAGTACGACTGGTGCAATATCGTCGGAGACACATTTTCAAACGAGTTAAAGAATGAAAGCGAAAATTATAATTCTCGAATCACCCACAGAGATGTCGGGATAGCAAACTGTTTTTGTTTCAAATTTAAAACAATGTCATTACGATTTATATAAAAATTTAGGGTGGAGGGGCGCGCTGAATTATGACAATCCAGAACATGTTTATATACAATATCGTGCTTTCTTCTGCTAATACACAACAAACAACCCGGCAAAATGTCATCCACTAATTCATACTGTAGATATTGATAGGTCCAATTCCGGTAGCACACATAGTTGAGGTCGTCTAACTTGTTCCTTGCGTTGTTATGTGTTTGTAGAGGATTCCATGATAATTTATTTTAATCGCCAAACACCATCTTAGTAAACTGACCGATAGATATCTTATCCCTGACTGATAACTCATCAGTGTCACTGATATCCTGTTGCGCCGTCAAACCTAAGGAAATAGGCCTATACATCAAGAAAAATATAGCATCATCAATAATGCACAGGATATAAAAGGAAAAGGAATATAGAATTTGAGGAATAAAACTAGTTGATAAATCGGCTATGCAAGTCAAATGTAAGGTTACCTCGATCACTAGCATCCAGAACGTTATCGCGATTATTAGTGACATCTACGCCAGCAATCTCGAGGTCCTCAGACGAACGACTCCCATCAGCCCTGGTACCCAGGTACGAGTCTCTGGCTTCATGATAAACTTCATTGACCTTCTCATCAACCACCCGGGTGGTCTCCTCTAGGATCTGTTTCTCAATAACGTCCTCTTGTTTATCCAGGTCGGTAATTTCCTGCTCACTTCGGGCTGATTCTCCCAAGGTTACCAAACTACTCCTCAATATCTCCCGTTCAATAATCTGTTCCGATCTATCCAAATCCTGAATCATGTTTCGGGGAAATTAATTGAACTAACTTAACAAATATTTATTAAAAAATAAATATGACACCATGACCTACAACTATAGATACGACCCGCCAAGTCGATGCAAAACTCCTAAACTTAATGGGCCAGTTATTACTCTTAGTTAGATACCCTGAAACAATATGTCTAGAAGTCAATATGTCGAAAGTACTTAGCAAAACTAAAATTGTGTCCTCTTTCAGATGAGGCAAATAAAATTTAAATAGCTCCAGTAGTTTTAGAGTTATGGGTAGTTCCTGGCATCCATGTCAGGACATGAACATAACTACTCAAGATGCGACTCCCTCTCAAGACTTTGGTTTAGCCAACCATAATATTATTCTTTAGTGTGTTGCATTCATTATTAACAATCGAAAGTGAGATCGGAAGTCAAAACACCGATATGAGACAGAAAATTGTTATTAATAATGAATTCAACACACCAAATAATCATAATATGGTTATATCAAGGTCTTTAAAGATAAGGGTACTCAATAACTCGTAAACTACTGCAGCTATGTAATTTTTATTAGCCTCATCTCAAAGAGGACATAATTTTCGTTAGTGCGAAGTACTATCAACGCGCTGGACCTATTGTTTATGGGATTTTAAGTAAGATAAAGAACTGGCCCACTAAATTTAGGAGCATTGCAGCAGCTTGGCGGTGACACCTCTGAGAAAACTACATTTTGTATATAAATTTTTTCGATAAATAACATTGTTGTTAAATTTTACCTATTACACCGCACGGATAATGCCACAGGTAAATTAAAGCAAATTACTAATTCGCAAATTAAATTAAATTACTACAGTACTGAAGAGCGTCTTTAGGAACTTTGTTGTGTGGGTTAACTAAATATGCGGTTTACATCGCATCCATAGAGATTCTATCAATATATAAGTTGATAGCAAACATTACAACATTACACTGAAATTACAATAAACAATTATGTCGTTTATTTCAATACTTTATTCACGTCCCTCGATCAAGTTCAATAACTCGCTGCGATGACGACTTTGGAAGACTAGTAAATATAGTCTGCATTATTTGTTATATTTGCTTTTATCAGTAATTGTTTCATTTGTGGGGAATCTTAATAGTGAAATTAGGAAAACAATAGCAACGAATTTAAATTTTACTTTAATCCATCAACACAACAATTAGTACAGACAGTAAATCCAACACAACAATTAGTACAGACAGTAAATCCAACACAACAATTAGTACAGACAGTAAATCCAACACAACAATTAGTACAGACAGTAAATCCAACACAACAATTAGTACAGACAGTAAATCCAACACAACAATTAGTACAGACAGTAAATCCAACACAACAATTAGTACAGACAGTAAATCCAACACAACAATTAGTACAGACAGTAAATCCAACACAACAATTAGTACAGACAGTAAATCCAACACAACAATTAGTACAGACAGTAAATCCAACACAACAATTAGTACAGACAGTAAATCCAACACAACAATTAGTACAGACAGTAAATCCAACACAACAATTAGTACAGACAGTAAATCCAACACAACAATTAGTACAGACAGTAAATCCAACACAACAATTAGTACAGACAGTAAATCCAACACAACAATTAGTACAGACAGTAAATCCAACACAACAATTAGTACAGACAGTAAATCCAACACAACAATTAGTACAGACAGTAAATCCACCACAACAATTAGTACAGACAGTAAATCCAACACCACAATTAGTACAGACAGTAAATCCAACACAACAATTAGTACAGACAGTAAATCCAACACAACAATTAGTACAGACAGTAAATCCAACACAACAATTAGTACAGACAGTAAATCCAACACAACAATTAGTACAGACAGTAAATCCACCACAACAATTAGTACAGACAGTAAATCCAACACAACAATTAGTACAGACAGTAAATCCAACACAACAATTAGTACAGACAGTAAATCCAACACAACAATTAGTACAGACAGTAAATCCAACACAACAATTAGTACAGACAGTAAATCCAACACAACAATTAGTACAGACAGTAAATCCAACACAACAATTAGTACAGACAGTAAATCCAACACAACAATTAGTACAGACAGTAAATCCAACACAACAATTAGTACAGACAGTAAATCCAACACAACAATTAGTACAGACAGTAAATCCAACACGACAATTAGTACAGACAGTAAATCCAACACGACAATTAGTACAGACAGTAAATCCAACACAACAATTAGTACAGACAGTAAATCCAACACAACAATTAGTACAGACAGTAAATCCAACACAACAATTAGTACAGACAGTAAATCCAACACAACAATTAGTACAGACAGTAAATCCACCACAACAATTAGTAGACAGTAAATCCAACACAACAATTAGTACAGACAGTAAATCCAACACAACAATTAGTACAGAGAGTAAATCCAACACAACAATTAGTACAGACAGTAAATCCAACACAACAATTAGTACAGACAGTAAATCCAACACAACAATTAGAACAGACAGTAAATCCAACACAACAATTAGTACAGACAGTAAATCCAACACAACAATTAGTACAGACAGTAAATCCAACACAACAATTAGTACAGGCAGTAAATCCACCACAACAATTAGTACAGACAGTAAATCCAACACAACAATTAGTACAGACAGTAAATCCAACACAACAATTAGTACAGACAGTAAATCCAACACAACAATTAGTACAGACAGTAAATCCAACACAACAATTAGTACAGACAGTAAATCCAACACAACAATTAGTACAGACAGTAAATCCAACACAACAATTAGTACAGACAGTAAATCCAACACAACAATTAGTACAGACAGTAAATCCAACACAACAATTAGTACAGACAGTAAATCCAACACAACAATTACAGTAGTACAGACAGTAAATCCAACACAACAATTAGTACAGACAGTAAATCCAACACAACAATTACAGTAGTACAGACAGTAAATCCAACACAACAATTAGTACAGACAGTAAATCCAACACAACAATTAGTACAGACAGTAAATCCAACACAACAATTAGTACAGACAGTAAATCCAACACAACAATTAGTACAGACAGTAAATCCAACACAACAATTAGTACAGACAGTAAATCCAACACAACAATTAGTACAGACAGTAAATCCAACACAACAATTAGTACAGACAGTAAATCCAACACAACAATTAGTACAGACAGTAAATCCAACACCACAATTAGTACAGACAGTAAATCCAACACAACAATTAGTACAGACAGTAAATCCAACACAACAATTAGTACAGACAGTAAATCCAACACAACAATTAGTACAGACAGTAAATCCAACACAACAATTAGTACAGACAGTAAATCCACCACAACAATTAGTACAGACAGTAAATCCAACACAACAATTAGTACAGACAGTAAATCCAACACAACAATTAGTACAGACAGTAAATCCAACACAACAATTAGTACAGACAGTAAATCCAACACAACAATTAGTACAGACAGTAAATCCAACACAACAATTAGTACAGACAGTAAATCCAACACAACAATTAGTACAGACAGTAAATCCAACACAACAATTAGTACAGACTGTAAATCCAACACAACAATTAGTACAGACAGTAAATCCAACACAACAATTAGTACAGACAGTAAATCCAACACGACAATTAGTACAGACAGTAAATCCAACACGACAATTAGTACAGACAGTAAATCCAACACAACAATTAGTACAGACAGTAAATCCAACACAACAATTAGTACAGACAGTAAATCCAACACAACAATTAGTACAGACAGTAAATCCAACACAACAATTAGTACAGACAGTAAATCCACCACAACAATTAGTAGACAGTAAATCCAACACAACAATTAGTACAGACAGTAAATCCAACACAACAATTAGTACAGAGAGTAAATCCAACACAACAATTAGTACAGACAGTAAATCCAACACAACAATTAGTACAGACAGTAAATCCAACACAACAATTAGAACAGACAGTAAATCCAACACAACAATTAGTACAGACAGTAAATCCAACACAACAATTAGTACAGACAGTAAATCCAACACAACAATTAGTACAGACAGTAAATCCACCACAACAATTAGTATAGACAGTAAATCCAACACAACAATTAGTACAGACAGTAAATCCAACACAACAATTAGTACAGACAGTAAATCCAACACAACAATTAGTACAGACAGTAAATCCAACACAACAATTAGTACAGACAGTAAATCCAACACAACAATTAGTACAGACAGTAAATCCAACACAACAATTAGTACAAACAGTAAATCCAACACAACAATTAGTACAGACAGTAAATCCAACACAACAATTAGTACAGACAGTAAATCCAACACAACAATTACAGTAGTACAGACAGTAAATCCAACACAACAATTAGTACAGACAGTAAATCCAACACAACAATTACAGTAGTACAGACAGTAAATCCAACACAACAATTAGTACAGACAGTAAATCCAACACAACAATTAGTACAGACAGTAAATCCAACACAACAATTAGTACAGACAGTAAATCCAACACAACAATTAGTACAGACAGTAAATCCAACACAACAATTAGTACAGACAGTAAATCCAACACAACAATTAGTACAGACAGTAAATCCAACACAACAATTAGTACAGACAGTAAATCCAACACAACAATTAGTACAGACAAATCCAACACAACAATTAGTACAGACAGTAAATCCAACACAACAATTAGTACAGACAGTAAATCCAACACAACAATTAGTACAGACAGTAAATCCAACACAACAATTAGTACAGACAGTAAATCCAACACGACGATTCGGGTCCAGCAGGCACCATTATCAAGCGAACTAAAGTAAGGCAAAATACAGACTGACAAATATAATACAACGGAGAATAATTAACCGAATTTTCTCTCTTGCAGCTCAACAAGTTCCTAATAACCTTATCCGGATTCAGCGACGGAGGCAACTGGGTTCGGCGTAGGTAAGACAGTTTGTTTGTGTGTCTCTTCAACCATACTTTACCTAACAATTTAGTACGTTTACTGACTTCTGACTAGTCGACTACAGTCGAACCGACTAGTCGCCTCGGAAAGCGTACAGTGCGAGAACGCAAACTGTTCCAATTCGGTTAATTATTCTCCGTTGTATTATATTTGTCAGTCTGTATTTTGCCTTACTTTACTTCGCTTGATAATGGTGCCTGCTGGACCCGAAACATCGTGTTGGATTTACTGTCTGTACTACTGTAATTGTTGTTATTTGATTAAAATGAAATTTAAATGCGTTGTAATTGCTATTGTTTTCCTAATTTGCTTTTATGTTATATAAAAATATTAAAGGTTTACCTCGTTTAAATCTTCATTAGTAGCGTCATTGGAACCGGTTCTAGAAACTCTCAGGTCACCAGTATATCCCATATTTGGTTCAGCGACACCGCCATACTCTCTGTTAAGCATTTCTCCTGTATACCAATCCGTTCTTATATCTCCTCCATCTGAGTAAAAAACATATAACCGACAGCCATTCATTAATTATAATATATATATCAACTAAAAAATGACATGATAGGCCTTTTGCTATAGAATGGCGCAGACCCAAAAACAAAGCAGCTGCTTTCCGCCAGTTATTTTCAAGCTCGGCAATACTGGTCTCAAATCCAATGCCATTGTTGAGCAACAAGCTAAGATAATTGACTTACTGACACCACATTTTTAATCTTTGCACCAAGAAATATCAATTCGATCGGGCCAATAATTACTTTCTTACCTACCAGAGATTTATGTAAAGCGGATAACTATGACTACTCATACAGACAGTACTACACCCCCAAAGGTGCCAACTGCCCCCTTTGCCCATTTTCGAAATTGGTCAATCTTTCACCTTCGAACACCAACGGCGCCACACTGCTGACTGCCACCGTAATAATTTGCAACATAATTATTACTGGTTAAATTTGAATTCAATTTAATGCGATTGAACCATGAGTAAAAGATTGTAAAAGACAGGCAGGTCTTCCGGCGATATCAGTGGCTAATATATTATTTACACATATAATTTTTATGCCTCTTTTTTTTACTTTTCTTGCCCTTTTATTCGTTTATTATTTAATTCCTGTATTTTTGTTGCTTATCTGCCTCTTTTTTTTACACCTTACTGCCTTACTACCTACCGGTATAAATAGGCCTACTGCCTGCCTCTAGACCAGACCACATTCCTGCATTCCGGCGTTACTTTAAGGACTAACGTGTTTCAGGGCCCCCACCTGCAGACCTGCAGTAGACTTACAGTACTGCAGTAAAAGTAAAACTCCGATACTGTACCGGTACCAGAAGCAGAGGCCCCGCCTTGTCAGTCTTGTGGAAGCAAGCTGACTGTATCGTTGTTTCAACTGTTTATAATTGTCATTCTACAGCTGCGTACCGGTACCTATTCACTGCCTCATATTGTTGGTTATAGTATAGAGAGATAGTGACTACTGACTGTGTGACCATATGGTTTCCCTCAATTGGTAAAGTTTATTGTTTTGGTTAGAAAAGCCCGCCTCAGTAACCTGCTCCTTTCTCTCAATTAGTAAAGTGATCGTTTATTGTTTTGGTTAGAAAAGCCCGCCTCTGTAACCTGCTCATTTCCCTCAATCGGTAAAGCGGCCGTTTACTGTTTTGGTTAGAAAAGCTTGCCTCTGTAACCTGCTCCTTTCCCTCAATTGGTTTATGACGTGTGGTACCTAAAATTTATGAAAATGTTTTTTTAATGTTTCCTAAAATATGCGGCAGGCGGTTTAGGGCCTATATATAAAAGAGTTTCATATAACGGTTCCCAAAGTCATTATACCCAAAAAAAATTATATTACAGTAGTATTTTACTAATTAGTAAGTATGCCTACTGTATTTTACGTATGTTTCTAATTTGTGATAATATTAATTGATATGTGATTGTGATCAGTTTTTCTTAGTTGTATTTTACTGTAATTTGTGATAATAAATATAAAAGATACGTGACTGTGATCAGTTTTTCTATTATTGATAAGAATGTAGCATAGCAATACATTATGTTACTACTGTATTTTGTGATAATGATAATAAATATAAATGATACCAGGATACGTGACTGTGATCAGTTTTTCAAGCAGTCTCGGTGAACTCTCAATTAAAGAGGCAAGAAAAGCAATTAAAGAGGCAAAAAAGCAATTAAAAAATGTAACTTAAAAAAAGAGGCCAAAAAGTAAAAAAAGAGCCACGAAAAATAACTGCCTATTATTTATTAGAAACAAAACTAACATGTTTAGTTAAAATTGATAAACTAATTAGTTACGTAGGATAAAGTATAACGAGTATAACAAACTTGTTTCCGGGAGATTATCTCTAACATATTGTGCACCATGCCGTCCCTCGTACCCCTCCCGCGCCTCCACTATATTATGTCCTTCCAGTGAGTAATACTTCGCATTTAACTCACTAAGATCACCTTCACGACCGGGGACGACATTGAATCCCCTATCGGGATAAGCCGCCTCTCCTCCGTTCCCAAACCGACTGTCGTATTTCACCTCGTCTGAAGGAGACACCCGTCGCTGCTTCCCATTGTACGCCTAAGTTAATTAATGAATAAGTTATGAATAATAATGTAGGAGGTAGGAGAGAAACAAATAGCATAATTAATATCGTATTACGATGAATGTAAGAATTAGTACCAGTATAGTTAAATAATAGATAAGAGAACGTATTTCACATTACAGAATAAACTTCTAGAACTAAAGTAATCAGCGGTATAACAAATTATATTACACCATGATCCGTAACATACTGTAATTTTGTGATGACACAGACCCCCCCCCCTCACCCCCCACCCCCTTCTATAAATAATCTTAATCATATTGCTTGAAATTAGAAACACAACTAGTTCAACTCACCGTGGTTGACCCCATGAAGCCGGAATTTTCTATTTCGCCTTTAAATTTTTTTATAAGCGTTTTAAAAAAGTGTCTTTTGCGAAATCGCACCCACCGTATCGTGGCCATTCTTCGCATTAGACGTAATTGTTTCATATCAATAGAAAGCTTGCATTGCAAGGATTCCAAATATGTAATAATAATAACAATATCTGGATTTCTTTGAGAAACAGCTGAGAAATAGACGTTCAAAGATTGCAAGAATTTGTCTGGTGGAAAATCTGGAGAGATGTCCGGTAGACAATCTGTCGAAAGATCCATGAAACAATCTGGCGAAAAGTCCGGCGAACAATCTGGTGGACAGTCTGGTGAACAATCTGGGGAAACATCTGATGAAGTCTTTCGCGGAACATCCAGCGAAAGATTCGTTGGTACGTCTGGTAGAATGTCTGGTGAGACGTCTGGCGTAATGTCTGGTGGAGTGTCCAGGATATTAGACTTGCCTTGTCCTTGTTTTTTCCTGACCTTGGCGCTAGCCTTCACTTTCGACTTGACCACAGTGTCGGGTTTTATCTCGGCACCTTCCGGAATGGTGTTCGATGTCGCGTCGAATAACGGCGGCCATTCATCCGATGGTCGTTGTAGGAAGTCGGGTCCTTGAAGCCAAAAGGACTTATTGTCTGGTCTGCAGAAGTCTATGGGCATCATCCCCCGTGACGCAATGTCAGCCGGTTTTAGTTTCCCTGGGCAGTGACGCCAGTCCTGTTTGAGCGACCTGTCTAGTATTTCAGCCCGTCTGTTAGCTACGAAGGTTTTGAACTGAAACGTTTCGTTGTTAATGTACCAAAGCACCAACGTAGCGTCAGTCCAATGGGTAACCTTTAAATTAGCTTCCAGCTCGCGCTGAACTAGACTGATGATTTTGGTAGATATCATCCCGGCCTGAAGCTCTCCTCGAGGTACTGCCATATACTTCAAAGGCATTGTCTTAGCTCTTGGATAAAGTAATAAATGACACCTCATAACTGTCCGATGTCACCTGTCTGCGTAGGGATAAAGTAACCCCCAGTCCATCCTTGCTAGCATCCCTGAAGCTGTGTAGCTCCAGATCTGCAGGAAAGGTGGAAAGTAAGGGAAATATACCCTTGGGATGGTATAGTCCTGTAGGAGTGGCAACTGTGACTCCCACCCCTCCATTGTTCGGCCAGCTTTTCTGGAACGGGATTATCCCACTCCAGTCCGGCTTGCCAAATGCTGCGGAGTATGATCCTTGCGTGTAGGATCACTGGGCTAATGAAGCACAGAGGGTCATACAAACGACTTATTGTCGACAGGCAGGTTCTCTTAGTGAGAGGCCTTGTCTGGTCGTTTGTTTTTACGCGCACCCTAAAGTTGTCTGTGTTTGGGTCCCAACTAAGTCCTAGGAGTTTGGTCGTGGGCAGAGGTTCTAAGTCAAGGTCCAGTGCACGTGCACCTCCGCTACGGTCAATGGGGTCAAAGGAGTTCAATAGCTCGGGGTTGTTGGAGGCGAATTGGGTGAGTTGAAAGCCCCCTTCTGCGAGACAGTTCTGGAGCTGGTGTGCTATGGTTGTAGCACGCTCCAGAGTGTCGCAACTCTTGAGGCCGTCATCCACATAAAAATCCCTCTC
Source organism: Nemertoderma westbladi (assembly GCA_032718475.1). Lineage (NCBI taxonomy): Eukaryota > Metazoa > Xenacoelomorpha > Nemertodermatida > Nemertodermatidae > Nemertoderma > Nemertoderma westbladi. The sequence continues at coordinate 14,659 of JAUCBJ010005402.1, forward strand.
CACTGTCCGAACTACGCGTTAGTCTAAGGCTGTCTGCTTTAGGGCGTACATGGTACAGTTTGGGCTGTCCCTGGCCCCGAAAACTCTAACCTGCATTTGATAGGTTTCTGGTGGAAGGTTTAAATTTCCATCCAGGTACCATAAGAACCTCAAACTGTCCTTGTCCCGCTCCAATGCTTGAACCTGGTGGAACATGGCTTCTACGTCACTGGTGAAGGCCACCTTGCGTTGTCTAAAACGCATCAGGACCCCCATGAGGTAATTGTTCATATTGGGCCCGTCCATCAATTCGATATTCATAGACATCCCTTGGTAAAAGGCGGCGCAGTCATTCACGACGTGCACTTTACCAGGTTTGTCTGGATGCCGCACGAAATGATGTGGCAGGTAATATGTCTGGTCCGTGGTTACCTCAGGGTTTGTCATCCTGATAGCGTATCCCTTTTGGAGATACGTCTGAAGCTGCGCGTTGTATTGCATATGGGCCGTCTAATCATGTAATAAACGCTGCCGTATCGACTTAAGTCGTTTTAATACAAGTGGCTATTTATTGATGAGCTTGGGTTGTCCATGGCGCCACAACATCCCAACCTCGAAGTGGCCATTCGTGGTCTGGCGAATTGTATCCTTCATAATCTTTAAAGACCGTTTCTCCTGTTCTGACATAGCACTCTCGTGACTAACTGGTTCTGGCGTGCCCTGTTCCAACCATTTAATGTTATTATCAGTCAATTGTTTGTCAAGCGCCGCTTGCACTGCGCCATGGTCCTCGTCTATGTCATCATTCGATACTGTGGGTAGTGACAATGTGGCCGGTAGGCTCGCAAGCCTTCTGGTGTCACTAGTCGGCATTGAAACGCTGTGAGGCAGTTCGACAACCTTTGGATCTATCGGTAGGCTCGCAAGCCTTCCAAGATCCTCGACCAGTGTCGAAACGTTGTGGAATGGCTCGACGACCTTTGGATCTATCGGTAGGCTCGCAAGCCTTCCAAGATCCTCATTTGTCATCTATACATACACCATGTCAACCCTTTGGTCTTCGGTAGTCGATACAACCTGTTTCGCTGCAAGTAGCTGTAAGGTAAAGGTTTGTATGGTCTCCTCTAGGTCAGTTACGTCTGTGTCTGTAGCGACGCAAGTCTGTTGTTGTACTGACTGTACAGTAGGACCACAAGAACGTGAGGGAGAATTCACTAATGTAGTAGTTAACAAACTACATGTACTCAGTACGTCATCATCCTGATCACTTACCTCTAGTGAACACTACTACTACTACTACTACTAGGATCGGCATGCTGCATTGCAGCTGCATTTTTAAGAATGCTGTGCCGGCTTGTCAACAAAATTGCACCGCCACAACTCCCTATCACCCATGACATTTGCTAGATCATCCGCATCTTTAAGGCCAGTGTCCTTTAAGATGCGTCTCAAGAAAGTCATGGGCTGTCCACCATGCTTATTCACTCCATGAGGCTGCCAAAGTACAAGATTATGCACTGGCTGGTCCTCACGGCGAAAGCAATGTCCTGCAAAGCGGAGGCGATTTTGTTCTAGTGTCAAGCTTGGGGGAACCAATGAGACACCTCCAATGTTATATAGTGTCTGGTTGGAGATGTGTGCATTGTACTTGACACAATGAACCCGGCGTAGCATTCTTGTGAATGTGCCATCCAGAGATTTGGTGTCCTCAGCAGTTAGAGCCCAGCATGGACTCCCGTAGAGGAGTACTGGAACTACTGCTGCTCTAAATAATCGGACCTTAAGTTTCCGATTAATTCTCGGTGACTTCCAAATCCTGGAAAGCCTATTCAAGGCTGCCCATGCCTTTCCCTTACGTATTCGAAGGTCCTCACCTGACTTCCGGATCCATGATCCCAGGTAACAGAAGTGGTCCACATGCTCAAGCATACCATCCTTTGAGCTTATGCTCATCCGATCAGAGACTTGCTGAGGACTTTCAAAGTTAACTGTCAGAATTTTGGTCTTTCTGGAGTTAATAAAAAGACCAACACTAGAAGCAGCATGTTCTAATGAGCTGAGGAGCCGTTGGGCTCCCTCTAATGATTCAGAGAGTACTCCTAAGTCATCAGCAAAGTCTAGATCAGTTAGGTACTTGGCAGGATTTCCTCGACTTCTGGAGCCAGTACGTGGAGTTATCATCACCCCATCATCATTATGATGATCTAAGGACATGCGTAGAACATAGTCAACCACAATAATGAACAAGAATGGTGCAAGTGTGTCTCCTTGGAGGACGCCCCATAACACTTCAAATAGTTCTGTGTCACCGTCAACAGTAGACACAAATGTTGTCGAACCATCGTATACTGATCTGATTGCTGCAATAATTTCATCCGGAATCCCATATAATGAAAGTATGCTGAACATACGTGAGCGAGAGACTGAATCAAAGGCCTTGAAGAAGTCAACAAAGATAACAGCCAGATGCCTGTCTTTCTTTTTTGATAATTCTTCAATTATCCTTCTAAGTGCCAAAATGGGCTCCATGGTCCCACGACCTTTACGGAACCCATTCTGATTTCCATGGAGCAGTCTCTCAATGGGATCCCTAATGCGATTTAATAGAATCCTATTGTATAGCTTTGCAGCAATCGAGATCAATGAGATTCCCCGAAAAGAACCATAGAGTGTTAGGTTGCCCTTCTTGGGAACTGGCACCAACTTATTTGTTTTCATTTCTTGTGGGACTCTTGTTGTACGGTACATGTCTACTATGATGGGATAGATGAGCTTTAAACACTCAGGTATTTTAAAGACCTCAGGGGGAACACCATATACTCCACTGGCACGATTGGTCTTAATGCTCTTTGCAGCAGCCTTCACTTCTGCAAAGGAGATATCGCCAATGGGAATATCTGGGAGTACAGACTCAGACACCTTTACTTCTATAAAGTTTTCAGGCAATACCCTGTCATTATTGAGGAGCTTTTCAAAGTGGGCTTTCCAACCATTGAGGCGATCGGCTGGTGATTCAGCCTTAACCTTGGTGGTTGGTTGGCTTTTCCGCCCAGTAAGCAGATTGATCGATTTCCATGCCTGGGATGATTGCCTGCTGTCGTCAGCATCATTGATGGCATCAACCTGTTGGTTTATTAGCTCCTGTAGATTAACAGAGTACTGCCTGTTCAGTGACCTAGATGCAGCCTTAACTGCATTCTTGGCCGCTGTAGTCTGTTTGAATCGGGACTCTTTCTGCGCCATATGAAGGTCATTTCGGCACTTTTGAATTTTGTTGTCAGTCCAGGGGGCCCTTTTCCTGTTTCGAGGGTATACAGGAACTGTTTCTGCTGCTGCTAACTTAACTGCTTCTGTAAAGGCAGTATAGCCCTCACAGTGATCTGCCGCCTCAGAGGCAAGAGCCTCATACCTGTTGCTCAGCTGAAGTGTGAAGCTGGATCTAACACTTGGCTGTTGCAACAGAGAGGACCAGTCATGCCGCGGCAGGGCAGATTTCGTTGTTCTGCTAGCACGCAGACTAAGTCTTACCTTGGCCACAATAAGGCGGTGATCACTGGAGAAGGGTCGAAGTGTAAATGCATTACAGTCTTGTATAGAGCTCCTGTATTTCCTACGAAACAGAATATGGTCTATCTGGGACTTGTGACCACTGGGTCCACTAATGAGTCTATAGCTTTCCAGTTCGCTTCTTGAACTGGGTTCCAGCCGAAAACAATCCATTTCCAGAGATAAAATCCTGAAGATGGACAGAATTTCGGTTAACACTATTGCTATAGACCCAGGGCGATGTAGGTGATTGATGCAGACTTGCATTAAAGTCTCCCAGGAATGTTAAGAATGCATGCTGATCCACTCCATCAGTAGCTGCTTGTAGATTGTGGTAGAAATTTTCCACCTCCTCTACAGGGGCAACACTAGTTGGAGAGTAGCACACAATCAGAACCACCTTAGGAAACTTCTTAGCCAGTCTTCCAGAACATGAGAAGTGGCAACGGATGATGCGGTTAGAGATTTGGTCTATTTTGTCCAATGCTGCATGTGCAGTTGGATTCATCAATAGACCAATTCCACCATTGCCACTATCATCTGCTGACGCGAGGGCGAGTCGCCAACCGCCCCCCATGTCCTTAATCAGAGCCTCATCAGTCTGTCCAGTCTGCATTCGGTGCTCTTGAACACCCACTGCGCTAAGAGAAAGCTTATCTGCCAAGGCAGTCAGCTCACCTTGTCGCATTGGGAACCCGAGTGTTAGGGTGTTTACTGAGGCTAGTCTAGTGACTTGCCTCAAATTCACCAAAGGCTTTGTTGGTCGGGGTGGAACATGAGAGTAGCCTCCAACTCCAGAATCCCTCTCCCCATCACAATCTGGCCTCCCTGGTGACCCAGGGTTTGGGCCAGAAAGGTCATCAGGAAAGGGACTCAAAGAATTGTTGACTGCTCTCTCTCCAGTAGGGGGTGAGAAAGGCAGCCGGTCAGGAGTTAACTGACGCCTGTGAGGCCGATTGTGTCTGGTAATTCCACTGGCCTCTGTGGCTGGACCTCCGCATTGCTAATGTAATCCATAGTGGGGGTTGGGGGGTGCTTTTTTGCCGAGTCAGCTCTCGGGGCAAATACCACACCTTGGTTTGCCATTCCACAGGGTGGGTGTCGCAATGGAGTCAGATATGAGGCCCATCACCCATATCTACTCTGGCGCACATGAACCACCATTGGCTGTTGCAGCTCATCTGCTGGGTCATGCCCTGTACCCTTGCTGCCAGGTGCAGGTCGCAGTGAAGTGCTCTCAAAGTGGACATGAGAACACTCTACTCCTGACCAGCCATTGGTAGATCACCATCTGCCTGGTCAGGCCATATACCCCTGCAGCCAAGTATATGGGTCCTTAATCCAGGACCAAGGGCGTCCTTATCCCAGAACGAAGGGGGTCCTAGTTACAGGACCAGATTTGCCCTAGTAAAAGGGGTCTATGCAGCTACAGGTGGCACCTCCTTTATGCTGCATGGAGGTGGCAAGTTTTCTTCATCAATGACCTAGAATACCTGACCTGACCTGGTCACACAGGCGCTCTACTATACCAACCTATGGGAAGTTCTACAAGCGTAAGGGTTGCCCGCTGTTACCACAGATGGGAGTGTCTCCCATACATGATGCAATTTGAACTGGTCTGTTCCAATCAACATTGCGATAGTTAACTGGACATTCCGGAATTCCGAGATGTTGGAAATACTTACGATCTTCTGGAGATTGCTCGATTTGTTCGATGCAGGCCATTTATTATATTTAATAAATACCGCAAAAAATAATAATACCGCAGGAAATTTCGCAAGAGACACTTTTTAAAACACCTACAAAAAAAATTAAAGGCGAAATCGAAAATTCCGGCTTCATGGTAACAACCACGGTGAGTTGAACTAGTTGTGAGTTTTGTGTATAATATAATTATAATATCTATTTTATTATGATTGAAGAAATTTGATGTGATTTTTGTTTTAGAAAAAAATCTTCGAATTCGAGTTATTCTACCATTTCATTTGCGTATTATATAAATCTACGCTAAAATTGATATAGTTCTTTGTAGTCTATATCTCGCTTGTTAAAAACGCCAACTACATCCCGCTTGTTAAGAATGCCAATTACATCATCCTGCTCGTTAAGAAAGTCAAAAACAACCCGCTAGTTAAGAACGCCAACTACATCCCGCTTGTTAAGAACGCCAACTACATCATCCTGCTCGTTAAGAACGCCAAATACATCCCGCTTGTTAAGAATGCCAACTACACCCCGCCTGTTAAAAATGCCAACTACACCCCGCCTGTTAAAAACGCTAACTACACACCGCCTGTTAAAAACGCCAACTACACCCCGCCTATTAGGAACAACAACTACACCCCGCTTGTTAAGAACGCCAACTACATCCTGGTTGTTAAGAACGCGAACTACACCCCGCATGTTACGAACACCAACTACATCCTGCTCGTTAAGAACGCCAACTACACCTGCTTGCTAAGAACAACTACATCCCGCTTGTTAAGAACGCCAACCACACACCGCCTGTTAGGAACAACAACTAAACCCCGCTTGTTAAGTACGCCAACTACATCCAGCTCATTAAGAACGTCAACTACATCCCGCTTGTTAAGAACATCAACTACATCCCGCTTGTTAAGAACGCCAACAACACCCTGCTTGTTAAGAACGCCAACTACATCCAGCTTGTTAAGAACCCCAACTAAATCCCGCTTGTTAAGAACAACTACATCCCGCTTGTTAAAAATGCCAACTACACCGTGCTTGTTAAGAACAACTACATCCCGCTTGTTAAGAATGCCAACTACACCCTGCTTGTTAAGAACAACTGCATCCCGCTTGTTAAGAATGCCAACTACACCCCGCCTGTTAAAAACGCCAACTACACCCCGCCTGTAAGGAACGCCAACTACATCCCGCCTGTTAAAAACGCCAACTACACCCCGCCTGTTAGGAACGCCTACTACACCCGCCTATTAGGAACGCCAACTACGTCCCGCTTGTTAAGAACGCCAACTACACCCCGCCTGTTAGGAACGCCTACTACACCCTGCATATTAGGAATGCCAACTACACCCCGCCTGTTAGGAACGCCTACTACACCCCGCCTATTAGGAACGTCAACTACATCCCGCTTGTTAAGAACGCCAATTACATCCCTCCCGTTAAAAACGCCAAGTGCACCCCGCCTGTTAGGAACGCCTACTACAGCACGCCTATTAGGAACGCCAACTACATCCCGCCTGTTAGGAACACCAACTACATCCGGCATGTTAAGAACGCCAACTACACCCTGCTTGTTAAAAACGCCAACTACACCCCGCTTGTTAAGAACAACTTCATCCCGCTTGTTAATAATGCCAACTACATCCCGCTTATTAAGAACAACTACATCCCGCTTGTTAAGAACGCCAACTACGCCCCGCCTGTTAAAAACGCCAACTACATCCCGCCTGTTAAGAACGCCAACTACACCCCACCTGTTAAGAACGCCTACTACACCCCGCCTGTTAAAAATGCCAACTACATCCCGCCTGTTAAGAACCCCTACTACACCCCGCCTGTTAGGAACGCCAACTACATCCCGCCTGTTAAAAGGCCAACTACACCCCGCTTGTTAAAAACAACTACATCCCGCTTGTTAAGAATGCCAACTACATCCCGCTTGTTAAGAACAACTACATCCTGCTTGAAGAATGCCAACTACACCCTGCTTGTTAAGAATAACTGCATCCCGCTTGTTAAGAACGCCAACTACACCCCGCCTGTTAAAACACCAACTACATCCCGCCTGTTAAAAACGCCAACTACACCCCTCCTGTTAGGAACGCCAACTACATCCCGCCTGTTAAGAACACCTACTACACCCCGCCTGTTAGGAACAACAACTACATACAGCCTGTTAAGAATACCAACTACATCCCATTTGTTAAGAACAACTACATCCCGCTTGTTAAGAATGCCAACTATGCCCCGCCTGTTAAGAACAACTACATCTCGCTTGATAAGAACAACTACATCCCGCTTGTTAAGAATGCCAACTACATCCCGCTTGTTAAGAACAACTACATCCCGCTTGTAAGAACAACTACATCCCGCTTGTTAAGAACGCCAACTACACCCCGCCTGTTAAAAACGCCAACTACACCCCGCTTGTTAAGAACAACTACATCCCACTTGTTAAGAATGCCAAGTACATCACGCTTGTTAAGAACAACTACATCCCGCTTGTTAAGAACGCCAACTACACCCCGCCTGTTAAAAATGCCAACTACATCCCGCCTGTTAAAAACGCCAACTACACCCCGCCTGTAAGGAACGCCAACTACATCCTGCCTGTTAAGAACGCAGACTACACCCCGCCGCCGCCTGCTAAGAACGCCTACTACACCCCGCCTGTTAGGAACGCCAACTACATCGCGCCTGTTAAAAACGCCAACTATACCCCGCCTGTTAAAAACGCCAACTACACCCCGCCTGTTAGGAATGCCTACTACACCCCGCCTATTAGGAACGCCAACTACATCCCGCCTGTTAAGAATGCCAACTACACCCCGCCTGTTAGGAACGCCTACTACACACCGCCTATTAGGAACGCCAACTATGTCCCGCTTGTTAAGAACGCCAACTACACCCCACCTGTTAGGAACGCCTACTACACCCCGCATATTAGGAATGCCAACTACATCCCGCCTGTTAAGAATGCCAACTACAACCCGCCTGTTAGGAACGCCTACTACACCCCGCCTATTAGGAATGCCAACTACATCCCGCCTGTTAAGAACGCCAACTACACCCCGCCTGTTAGGAACGCCTACTACACCCCGCCTATTAGGAATGCCAACTAAATCCGGCCTGTTAAGAACGCCAACTACACCCCGCCTGTTAGGAATGCCTACTACACCCTGCCTATTAGGAATGTCAACTACACCCCGCCTGTTAGGAACGCCTACTACACCCCGCCTATTACGAACGCCAACTACATCACGCTTGTTAAGAACGCCAATTACATCCCGCCTGTTAAAAACGCCAACTACACCCCGCCTGTTAGGAACGCCTACTACACCACGCCTATTAGGAACGCCAACTACATCCCGCCTGTTATGAACGCCAACTACACCCCGCCTAACGCCTACTAAACCCCGCCTATTACGAACGCCAACTACGTCCCGCTTGTTAAGAACGCCAACTACACCCCCCCCCCCTGTTAGGAACGCCTACTACACCCCGCCTATTAGGAACGCCAACTACATCCCGCCTGTTAAGAACGCCAACTACACCCCGCAGGTTAAGAACGCCAACTACACCCCACCTGTTAAAAACGCCAACTACACCCCGCTTGTTATGAACAACTACATCCCACTTGTTAAGAATGCCAACTACATCCCGCTTGTTAAGAACAACTACATCCCGCTTGATAAGAACGCCAACTACACCCCGCCTGTTAAAACACCAACTACATCCCGCCTGTTAAAAACGCCAACTACACCCCTCCTGTTAGGAACGCCAACTACATCCCGCCTGTTAAGAACACCTACTACACCCCGCCTGTTAGGAACGCCAACTACATCCCGCATGTTAAGAATGCCTACTACACCCCGCCTGTTAGGAACGCCAACTACATCCCGCCTGTTAAGAACGCCAACTACACCCCGCCGCCGCCTGCTAAGAAGGCCTACTACACCCCGCCTGTTAGGAACACCAACTACATCGCGCCTGTTAAAAACGCCAACTACACGCCGCCTGTTAGAAACGCCAACTACATCCCGCTTGTTAAGAACACTAACTACACCCCGCTTGTTAAGAACAACAACTACACCCCGCCGCCGCCTGCTTAGAACGCCAACTACACCCCGCCTGTTAAAAACGCCAACTACACCCCACCTGTTACAAACGCCAACTACACCCCGCCTGTTAAAAACGCCAACTACACCCCGCCTGTTACAAACGCCAACTACACCCCGCCTATTCGGAACGCCAACTACATCCCGCCTGTTAAGAACGCCAACTACACCCCGCCTGTTAAAAACGCCAACTACACCCCGCTTGTTAAGAACAACTACATCCCACTTGTTAAGAATGCCAACTACATCCCGCTTGTTAAGAACAACTACATCCCGCTTGTTAAGAATGCCAACTACACCCTGCATGTTAAAACACCAACTACATCCCGCCTGTTAAAAACGCCAACTACACCCCGCCTGTTAGGAACGCAAACTACATCCCGCCTGTTAAGAACACCTACTACACCCCGCCTGTTAGGAACGCCAACTACATCCCGCATGTTAAGAATGCCAACTACACCCCGCCTGTTAGGAACGCCTACTACACACCGCCTATTAGGAACGCCAACTATGTCCCGCTTGTTAAGAACGCCAACTACACCCCACCTGTTAGGAACGCCTACTACACCCCGCATATTAGGAATGCCAACTACATCCCGCCTGTTAAGAATGCCAACTACAACCCGCCTGTTAGGAACGCCTACTACACCCCGCCTATTAGGAATGCCAACTACATCCCGCCTGTTAAGAACGCCAACTACACCCCGCCTGTTAGGAACGCCTACTACACCCCGCCTATTAGGAATGCCAACTAAATCCGGCCTGTTAAGAACGCCAACTACACCCCGCCTGTTAGGAATGCCTACTACACCCTGCCTATTAGGAATGTCAACTACACCCCGCCTGTTAGGAACGCCTACTACACCCCGCCTATTACGAACGCCAACTACATCACGCTTGTTAAGAACGCCAATTACATCCCGCCTGTTAAAAACGCCAACTACACCCCGCCTGTTAGGAACGCCTACTACACCACGCCTATTAGGAACGCCAACTACATCCCGCCTGTTATGAACGCCAACTACACCACGCCTAACGCCTACTAAACCCCGCCTATTACGAACGCCAACTACGTCCCGCTTGTTAAGAACGCCAACTACACCCCCCCCTGTTAGGAACGCCTACTACACCCCGCCTATTAGGAACGCCAACTACATCCCGCCTGTTAAGAACGCCAACTACACCCCGCAGGTTAAGAACGCCAACTACACCCCACCTGTTAAAAACGCCAACTACACCCCGCTTGTTATGAACAACTACATCCCACTTGTTAAGAATGCCAACTACATCCCGCTTGTTAAGAACAACTACATCCCGCTTGATAAGAACGCCAACTACACCCCGCCTGTTAAAACACCAACTACATCCCGCCTGTTAAAAACGCCAACTACACCCCTCCTGTTAGGAACGCCAACTACATCCCGCCTGTTAAGAACACCTACTACACCCCGCCTGTTAGGAACGCCAACTACATCCCGCATGTTAAGAATGCCTACTACACCCCGCCTGTTAGGAACGCCAACTACATCCCGCCTGTTAAGAACGCCAACTACACCCCGCCGCCGCCTGCTAAGAAGGCCTACTACACCCCGCCTGTTAGGAACACCAACTACATCGCGCCTGTTAAAAACGCCAACTACACGCCGCCTGTTAGAAACGCCAACTACATCCCGCTTGTTAAGAACACTAACTACACCCCGCTTGTTAAGAACAACAACTACACCCCGCCGCCGCCTGCTTAGAACGCCAACTACACCCCGCCTGTTAAAAACGCCAACTACACCCCGCCTGTTACAAACGCCAACTACACCCCGCCTGTTAAAAACGCCAACTACACCCCGCCTGTTACAAACGCCAACTACACCCCGCCTATTCGGAACGCCAACTACATCCCGCCTGTTAAGAACGCCAACTACACCCCGCCTGTTAAAAACGCCAACTACACCCCGCTTGTTAAGAACAACTACATCCCACTTGTTAAGAATGCCAACTACATCCCGCTTGTTAAGAACAACTACATCCCGCTTGTTAAGAATGCCAACTACACCCTGCATGTTAAAACACCAACTACATCCCGCCTGTTAAAAACGCCAACTACACCCCGCCTGTTAGGAACGCAAACTACATCCCGCCTGTTAAGAACACCTACTACACCCCGCCTGTTAGGAACGCCAACTACATCCCGCATGTTAAGAATGCCTACTACACCCCGCCTGTTAGGAACGCCAACTACATCCCGCCTGTTAAGAACGCCAACTACACCCCGCCGCTGCCTGCTAAGAACGCCTACTACACCCCGCCTGTTAGGAACACCAACTACATCACGCCTGTTAAAAACGCCAACTACACGCCGCCTGTTAGAAACGCCAACTACATCCCGCTTGTTAAGAACACTAACTACACCCCGCTTGTTAAGAACAACAACTACACCCCGCCGCCGCCTGCTTAGAACGCCAACTACACCCCGCCTGTTAAAAACGCCAACTACACCCCGCCTGTTACAAACGCCAACTACACCACGCCTGTTAAAAACGCCAACTACACCCCGCTTGTTAAGAACAACTACATCCCACTTGTTAAGAATGCCAACTACATCCCGCTTGTTAAGAACAACTACATCCCGCTTGTTAAGAACGCCAACTACACCCCGCCTGTTACAAACGCCAACTACACCACGCCTGTTAAAAACGCCAACTACACCCCGCTTGTTAAGAACAACTACATCCCACTTGTTAAGAATGCCAACTACATCCCGCTTTTTAAGAACAACTACATCCCGCTTGTTAAGAATGCCAACTACATCCCGCTTGATAAGAACAACTACATCCCGCTTGTTATGAATGCCAACTACATCCCGCTTGTTAAGAACAACTACATCCCGCTTGTTAAGAACGCCAACTACATCCCGCCTGTTAAAAACGCCAACTACACCCCGCTTGTTAAGAACAACTACATCCCGCTTGTTAAGAACGCCAACTACATCCCGCCTGTTAAAAACGCCAACTACACCCCGCCTGTTACAAACGCCAACTACACCCCGCCTGTTAAAAACGCCAACTACATCCCGCCTGTTAAGAAACAACAACTACCTCCCGCCTATTAAGAACGCCAACTACACCCCGCCTGTTAAAAACGCCAACTACACCCCACCTGTTAGGAACGCCTACTACAGCCGCCTATTAGGAACGCCAACTACATCCCGCCTGTTAAGAATGCCAACTACACCCCACATGTTAGGAACGCCTACTACACCCCGCATATTAGGAATGCCAACTACATCCCGCCTGTTAAGAATGCCAACTACAACCCGCCTGTTAGGAACGCCTACTACACCCCGCCTATTAGGAATGCCAACTACATCCCGCCTGTTAAGAATGCCAACTACACCCCGCCTATTAGGAATGCCAACTACATCCGGCATGTTAAGAAACAACAACTACCTCCCGCCTGTTAAGAACGCCAACTACACCCCGCCTGTTAAAAACGCCAACTACACCCTGCCTGTTAGAAACGCCTACTACACCCCGCCTATTAGGAACGCCAACTACATCCCGCCTGTTAAGAATGCCAACTACACCCCACATGTTAGGAACGCCTACTACACCCCGCATATTAGGAATGCCCACTACATCCCGCCTGTTAAGAACGCCAACTACAACCCGCCTGTTAGGAACGCCTACTACACCCCGCCTATTAGGAATGCCAACTACATCCCGCCTGTTAAGAATGCCAACTACACCCCGCCTGTTAGGAACGCCTACTACACCCCGCCTATTAGGAATGCCAACTACATCCGGCCTGTTAAGAACGCCAACTACACCCCGCCTGTTAGGAATGCCAACTACACCCTGCCTATTAGGAATGTCAACTACACCCCGCCTGTTAGGAACGCCTACTACACCCCGCCTATTAGGAACGCCAACTACATCCCGCTTGTTAAGAACGCCAATTACATCCCACCTGTTAAAAACGCCAACTACACCCCGCCTGTTAGGAACGCCAACTACACCCCGCCTGTTAGGAATGCCAACTACACCCTGCCTATTAGGAATGTCAACTACACCCCGCCTGTTAGGAACGCCTACTACACCCCGCCTATTAGGAACGCCAACTACATCCCGCTTGTTAAGAACGCCAATTACATCCCACCTGTTAAAAACGCCAACTACACCCCGCCTGTTAGGAACGCCAACTACACCCCGCCTGTTAGGAACGCCTACTACACCCCGCCTATTAGGAACGCCAACTACATCCCGCCTGTTAAGAATGCCAACTACACCCCACATGTTAGGAACGCCTACTACACCCCGCATATTAGGAATGCCCACTACATCCCGCCTGTTAAGAACGCCAACTACAACCCGCCTGTTAGGAACGCCTACTACACCCCGCATATTAGGAATGCCCACTACATCCCGCCTGTTAAGAACGCCAACTACAACCCGCCTGTTAGGAACGCCTACTACACCCCGCCTATTAGGAATGCCAACTACATCCGGCCTGTTAAGAACGCCAACTACACCCCGCCTGTTAGGAATGCCAACTACACTCTGCCTATTAGGAATGTCAACTACACCCCGCCTGTTAGGAACGCCTACTACACCCCGCCTATTAGGAACGCCAACTACATCCCGCTTGTTAAGAACGCCAATTACATCCCACCTGTTAAAAACGCCAACTACACCCCGCCTGTTAGGAACGCCTACTACACCACGCCTATTAGGAACGCCAACTACATCCCGCCTGTTAAGAATGCCAACTACACCCTGCCTGTTAGGAACGCCTACTACACCCCGCCTATTAGGAACGCCAACTACGTCCCGCTTGTTAAGAACGCCAACTACACCCCACCTGTTAGGAACGCCTACTACACCCCGCCTATTAGGAACGCCAACTACATCCCGCCTGTTAAGAATGCCAACTACACCCCGCCTGTTAAGAACGCCAACTACACCCCGCCTGTTAAAAACGCCAACTACACCCCGCTTGTTATGAACAACTAAATCCCACTTGTTAAGAATGCCAACTACATCCCGCTTGTTAAGAACAACTACATCCCGCTTGTTAAGAACGCCAATTACATCCCACCTGTTAAAAACGCCAACTACACCCCGCCTGTTAGGAACGCCCACTACACCACGCCTATTAGGAACGCCAACTACATCCCGCCTGTTAAGAATGCCAACTACACCCCGCCTGTTAGGAACGCCTACTACACCCCGCCTATTAGGAACGCCAACTACATCCCGCTTGTTAAGAACGCCAATGACATCTCACCTGTTAAAAACGCCAACTACACCCCGCCTGTTAGGAACGCCTACTGCACCACGCCTATTAGGAACGCCAACTACATCCCGCCTGTTAAGAATGCTAACTACACCCCGCCTGTTAGGAACGCCTACTACACCCCGCCTATTAGGAACGCCAACTACATCCCGCTTGTTAAGAACGCCAACTACACCCCACCTTTTAGGAACGCCTACTACTACTACTACTAGGTCGAGCGAACTCGGACAGTGGAAATGAGATCCTTCCAGGCTTCCCGATTCTCCATAGTTGTCGCAATTTCGTTTCTCCAAAGTTCAGTATCCCTTTCAAGTTGATCTATATATGTTATGGCAGGTCGTCCACGTCTACGCTTTCCATGAGTTAGTTGCCAGAGAAGTATATCTGGTATGACCTCGTCTTTACTTCGCCAGCAGTGCCCACTGAATCTTAATCTGCGTTCACGGAGGGTGGTTGATACAGGTGGTATTGTACCATAAAGCTCGGCGTTTGTCATGTGTTGTCTCCAGCTGATGTTTAGGGCTGCCCTTAGTAGTCTTGTGTAGCAACCATCAATTCGTTGTTCAAGTGATTTAGTCAGTGTCCAGGTCTCACCCCCGTATAAAAATACACTTTCCACTGTGGCTCGAAAGAACTTGCTCTTCAGGTGCCTGGAGAGATCTGATTTCCAGATGGTATCCATTTTTGATAGAGCTACCCAAGCCTTTGCTTTCCTAACTTCTATGTCCTTTTTGCTACTCTCTATCCATGATCCAAGGTACTGGAAGTCATCGACTTGCCTTAGTTGATTATTATCAATGGTTGTCAAGTTTCCATCAATATTAAAGGTCATGAATTCGGTCTTGGTAGCATTTATATGCAATCCAACCTCCTTAGCAGCCCTCTCCACTTTATTTAGTAGAAGCTGTGCATCTGCTAGCGTATTATAGAGCAGGGCGATGTCATACGCAAAGTCGGTGTCTGTGACTGTAGTTGCCGGATATCTACTACTTCTGCGTTCTTGAAGTGTGAATCCCAGATCTTCACCCTTTGTGGCCGTCCTCATTGCGTAATCCAGCACAATTACAAATAGTAATGGTGCTAATGTGTCACCTTGTAGTACGCCAGCCAGGATTGAGAAAAACGCAGTTTCACCATCTGGTGAGAGTACCTGCGCTTCTGTGTCACAATATAGCAATCCAATGCCAGCAACAATTACTTCTGGTATTCCATAAGCTCTTAGGATTTCAAGCATTTTACCTCTATGGATGGAGTCGAATGCCTTCTTGAAGTCCACAAAAGTCATGACTGCGGGGAGATTCTTTGACTTAATTCCTTCAATCAGTCTCCGTAGTGCAACTATCTGAGCTACAGTATTGTCTACTTGGTCGAAATCCGTTTTGGCTCTTACGCAGTAGTTTCTCTATGTGAGGCCTAATCCTATATAGAATCATTTTATTGTATATTTTGGCAGCTACCACAAGCAGACAGATCCCACGATAGTTTGTTGGTATGCCGAGGTCTCCTTTCTTGGGGAGAGGCTTTAGTTGACCTATAGTCCAAATTGGTGGTGGCTTTTCCCCTTTTAACATCCGGTTGCAAACATTCAATAATGGTCTATTTAGCACTCCGGTTTTCCATACCTCCGCTGGGATTTCATCTAATCCACTCGCTTTATTATTGGACATGCTTTTAATGCTTCTTTGGAGTTCGGCAGGTGTGAAGTCCCCTGTTTCTATAGGTAGTGTCTTGTCATATATTTTCCTTGTAGGGCTGACCTCGATGTTTGGTGGCTGCCCAAGCAAGTTGCTGAAGTGATTTTTCCACTTCCCAACACGTTCTTCAGGACTATCGGCTTTGAGGCGCCCCTTTGCACAACTTTTCCGACCAGATACCTCATTTACAGTTTGCCAGGTAAGTCTTGATTGTTGCTGTATGTGAGCAGTTGTAATTGCTTCAGTTTTATCCTGTATGTACTTTTCCTGGCTGATGTTGTAGGCCAATTTAAGATCGTCCTTAGCTTTCTCAACCTTGTTACAACACCTACGCCTACTACACCCCGCCTATTCGGAACGCCAACTACATCCCGCCTGTTAAGAACGCCAACTACACCCCGCCTGTTAAGAACGCCAACTACACCGTGCTTGTTATGAACAACTACATCCCACTTGTTAAGAATGCCAACTACATCCCGCTTGTTAAGAACAACTACATCCCGCTTGTTAAGAACAACTACATCCCGCTTGTTAAGAACAACTACATCCCACTTGTTAAGAATGCCAACTATGCCCCGCCTGTTAAGAACGCCAACTACACCCCGCCTGTTAAGAACGCCAACTACATCCCGCTTGTTAAGAACAACTACATCCCACTTGTTAAGAATGCCAACTATGCCCCGCCTGTTAAGAACGCCAACTACACCCCGCCTGTTAAGAACGCCAACTACATCCCGCCTGTTAAGAACGCCAACTACACCCCGCCTGTTAAGAACGCCAACTACACCGTGCTTGTTATGAACAACTACATCCCACTTGTTAAGAATGCCAACTACATCCCGCTTGTTAAGAACAACTACATCCCGCCTGTTAAGAACGCCAACTACACCCCGTCTGTTAAGAACGCCAACTACACCACGCCTGTTAGGAACACCTACTACACCACGCCTATTAGGAACGCCAACTACGTCCCGCTTGTTAAGAACGCCAACTACACCCCACCTGTTAGGAACGCCTACTACACCCCGCATATTAGGAATGCCAACTACATCCCGCCTGTTAAGAACGCCAACTACACCCCGCCTGTTAGGAACGCCTACTACACCCCGCCTATTAGGAACGCCAACTACATCCCGCCTGTTAAGAACGCCAACTACACCCTGCCTGTTAGGAACGCCTCCTACACCCTGCCTATTAGGAACGTCAACTACACTCCGCCTGTTAAAAAGGCCAACTACACCCCGTCGCCGCCTGCTAAGAACGCCAACTACACCCCGCCTGTTAAAAACGCCAACTACACTCCGCCTGCTAAGAACGCCAACTACACCCCGCCACCGCCTGCTAAGAACGCCAACTCGACCCCGCCTGTTAAAAACGCCAACTACACCCCGCCTGTTAAAAACGCCAACTACACCCCGCCTGCTAAGAACGCCAACTACACCCCGCCTGTTAAGAACGCCAACTACACCCCGCCTATTAGGAACGCCAACTACACCCCGCCTGTTAAAAACGCAACTACACCCCGCCTGTTAAAAACGCCAATTACACCCCGCCTGCTAAGAACGCCAACTACACCCCGCCACCGCCTGCTAAGAACGCCAACTACACCCCGCCTGTTAAAAACGCCAACTACACCCCGCCTGCTAAGAACGCCAACTACACCCCGCCTGCTAAGAACGCCAACTACACCCCGCCACCGCCTGCTAAAAACGCCAACTACACCCCGCCTGTTAAAAACGCCAACTACACCCCGCCTGCTAAGAACGCCAACTACACCCCGCCTGTTAAGAACGCCAACTACACCCCGCCTATTAGGAACGCCAACTACACCCCGCCTGTTAAAAACGCCAACTACACCCCGCCTGTTAAAAACGCCAACTACACTCCGCCTGCTAAGAACGCCAACTACACCCCGCCACCGCCTGCTAAGAACGCCAACTCGACCCCGCCTGTTAAAAACGCCAACTACACCCCGCCTGTTAAAAACGCCAACTACACCCGCCTGCTAAGAACGCCAACTACACCCCGCCTGTTAAGAACGCCAACTACACCCCGCCTATTAGGAACGCCAACTACACCCCGCCTGCTAAAAACGCCAACTACACCCCGCCTGTTAAAAACGCTATCTACACCCCGCCTGCTAAGAACGCCAATTACACCCCGCCTGTTAAGAACAACAACTACACCCCGCCTGTTAAGAACGCCACTACATACACCCCACTTGTTGTACTGTATGTTAGTAAGTACAATAACCTTGACTACTCCCACTGAACGGGATCTCTGAGGTAAACTTGGCCAATAATCCCCATCTTCGTCAGAAGTCTCCCCTTCAATGTAATCGGGATCGGAGTTGACAACATCCGACAGTCGGTCGCTGGTTCTAGCGTCCGTCTCGGGATTGTGGTCATGGTATCCGAACTGCAACAGGGCAATAATATAAATAAAGTAATTAATAAATGGTTTGTACGGTGTAGTTGCTGATATACAGTAGTTGGCAAACAGGCTATTCCGATATGGTACTGTAGAACTTTTAGTAGGTTGATAAAGTTTACTGTATATAGGTGAGGTGCTAATGTGGGGCAAGTCAAAACTGCGAGCCATCAGCGAACTGTTATAATTATACTATGGCCGTTTTCTAAAAGTCTCTATGTGTGTCAGTGTTTGTCGGAAGCCATAATTGTCGGAAGCCAAGATATAACTAGCCATAGTATAATTAAAATTGTTCGCTAAGATGGCTTGCAGTTTTTGCTGCACGAAGGCCCCACTCGTGTTCCATAATGTATGGTTGCTATAGATGCTGCTGTTAGTTAATAGGGTAGGGACAATATATCAACAAATATCGATTGATGATACAAGTTCATCTGCTATGAGCTAATTTGCATTGATTGAATGAGCCATGCCCCATAATATACAGTAGTGTCATTTTATAATTACATGAACCCCCCCGCCCCCCCCCCCCACCCCCCCCTCCCCCGAAAAAATTACCTGCAAATGTTTATCATATTGCTTGAATGCTTGAAATTTCAAACACAACTAGTTCAACTCACCGTCCGTCGTCAATATTGAAAATCGTTGATGCATACTGTATATAAAAGATTGTTATTACATATTTGTAATCATTAACGCAAGCTTTATAATGATATAAATAAATCAATACCGATGTGAAGAATTATGGTGATACGGAGGGTGTGATTTTGCAAAATACTTTATTAAAACGTTTATAAAAAATCGAAAATTCCGTCTTCATAGGGCCCTCGACGACGAAGGTGAGTTGAACTAGTTGTATTTCAAATTTCAAGTAATATGATAAAGATTTGTAGAAAACGAGGGGGATCCGTGTCATCAGAAAATGGCACTACATTACACGTCATTGTGTAATCCATACAAAAATAAAATGTCTCTAGTGATATAAAACAATAATCCATCAAGCATATAACAAGCACATTAATAAAGTAATATATAAATAAATAGCCCTATTGTGCTGCAGTAGAAACCGTGATACCGTAGGTATTTCTTCGAATAATAGCTCCTCCTCGAATAATTCGAAGCAACTTAAACACCTTCCCCGAATAAACGCCCCGGCGTTTAATAATATTACAATGTGGGGTGAGACACGATTAGTGAGCGATGCCCATAGATACACAATTACTGCGATACACAATTATCATTAATATATAGGGTCAAATGTCGTGTCTGTCTGTTTAACAACATTCTTTATTGTATTTAGATTCAAAATGCAGAAAAACTAGAACAGAAATATAAACTCCCCGACTAAAACCATACAATTTGGAACTTAAACGCCTTTCCCGAATAAGCCCCCCCCCCCCCCCCTCCCTACTACTACTAGGATCGGAATGCTGCATTTTTAAGAATGCTGTGCCGGCTTGTCGACAAAATTGCGCCGCCACAACTCCCTATCACCCATGACATTTGCTATCATCCGCATCTTCAAGGCCAGTGTCCTTTAAGGTGCGTCATGGCTGTCACACCCCCCCCCCCCCCCCCCCCAAATAAAGGACTCCCAAATTGGCAATAAACTTAAAACTAAACTTAAACGCCCAGGGTCTTATTCGAGTAAATGCGGTATGTCAGTAGACATACACGAGTACACGAGACAACACGAGTAGTAGGGTCTTGGCCGGTTCTGTGACACTTGGACCACACTGACACCCATTGGGTGTCATATGACACCCAATTATCACCCTATGGGTGTCATTGGGTGTCATTGGCGCCAGACTGTCTGGGTGACACCTCCCAATTAGGCTAATTAGACCCTAATTGACAGGTGTCATCAATTAATTAGTACAATTAAACCCTAACAGGTGTCATATGACTCCTAATTAGGGTTTAATTGATTATCCTAATTAATCAGACTGATTAGCGCCCTGACACACAATGGGTCATCAGTGTTGTCTAACTGTCACAGAGCCGGCTCAAGAGGGTGTCATAAGTGACACCGCAGCTCTTTTATTCATTAATACTTATTTATTTATATTTAATTTTAATTAATTATTTGTATTCTATTTTACTTTATTTATTCATTTGTACTTTATTTTAAATTAATTAATTGTATTACTTTTACTTTATACATTGATTTTTATTTTTAGAATAATTAGTTTTTATATTACCAATGAGATCACTATGACATAATGTCTATATTTAACTTTATAATGGCTATGGTATACGGCTCCCTACTGGCAACTATCAACTACGTTCATCGGCGGGGGGGCCCCTCCTCTGCCCTCATTATTCATTAACTAGATACGACAGGCAGTGAATCTACACGTAAACCCCCAAGGCAAATATAAATGAGCGGTCCCGTCTGCTAGTTATGACTCACTAATAATCCCAACGCGACCTTGACTACACCAAATCCGTATATCGCTCAAGGCTAATGTTCCAGCGGCCCTCCTTTGTTCTCACTATAACCGGCATCACTCGGGTCCTTTCCTATATCCAAGCAGCCCGTATCATAACAATGAAGCGCTTCTAATCACGCATTCCTCTCTACTAATCCCATTCCTTTGCATCAGACCTGCTTCTGTTATACAGTCAAGATGCCTACAGGGTTTTCTAATATAGATTCATCATCATGAGAAGTTGCCCTGGTTACCGCTTATGCGCGAACATCCAATCAGTGGGGTTCATTTCTGCTGCTGCGCCCTGATTGGCTCATTTAAGAGACAATGGCCTCCCTTAATAACCGAATTGCTATTTAATAAGTCCCCACCAATATATTACGTCATTATTTCATTTGCAAGTTACGATTAACATCATTTACCATTATTTTGTTTTCGAGTTTAATATTATTTATTAAGAATATTTATTTGTTATCATCGATCAACAACCCACTTGTAGAGTTGTATTATTGTCATTTCGCCGCGTTATCGTTCATCGTCGACAACAAACTTTCCGCGTATCCGACTTACAACCGCGTAATATTCCATTATTTCTAATTTCCGATACCATTCCGTTCTATCGGTTAATAAACTCTCTCGTCGTCCACGGCAACCAACTTCCTCATCGCCACCGAACTTCCAAACTTCATCTTTCCGTGAATATTTACTAACACCGTAAGTAAAAACTGCCTTCCACCATCTGACGATACTATCGATGCCGGTAGCAAACAATTTACATTTAATGTCTACCGGTACAACAGTATTGCAGTAGGCTCATTATTAATTACTGTCAGACTGCGGTGGTACCGATAGCCTAAACCGTGATCGAAGCATTCGATCAATAGGCCTACATTTACCTATCTGCTTGTCTACCCAACTACCGCTACCGGATCATTCGAGTTAGCCTACTGCCACTATAGTAGCGATATAGACCCTACTGAACAACAATGAATACTGCAGTTTTCACTATATATCCTACTGACTAACTGAGATCTCACACAGCGATTAGCTAGGCCTATCGTTGATTTGTATTGGTTAGCGCTACCGGTACGTCGGACTTCTAGCAGACTATATCACTAGCACTACTGCACTGACTGACTGACTGACTGTTGACTGCTGTTTATAGACCCTCTTTCCACGAATAATAACTGGCATCGCTTTTGTGTCTTGGTTATCGCCACTATCTAACCGCTGGTACACTAACAATACTACACTAGATACTGCCGACTGTCTGCTTTATGTTTCATAGGCGCGGAGGCAACTACTGTCTGATTGTTACAATACAGCAATAGGCCTAACTATATAAACACAGTATTGTTGCCTAGTAACCGATTAATACCTACTGTTTTACTTTATTTTTAGCAAGTATACAGTATTTTTTATCTTTTTACAAATAATCAACGTATTTTTCTAGATTCAAGATGCCTATGTCTACCAATAAAGTTAGCTGCCCCATCTGCGACAAAGAGATGCGGAGCGATACTTTATCCCGCCATATTAAAATTCATTTCGTGCAATATAGATGCGACTGTTGCTCGACTTGGTCCTCGGAAAAGAAGACGCTGGTTGGCCATCTTGTTTCGTGTCCTCAGGGGGGAACAGGATTTACTTACGTAAATGAGCCAGCCGAATGCCGCTGCGGGGAATCGCTCACCCTATCATCCTTTACTGAGCATGAATGCTACACTCGTCTTTTTTCGCGGAAACGCAAAACTCCGTCTACCTCCCACTCATCCCCCATCAACTCTACTCCAGAACAAGTCGGCAGCGGCGGCTCCAATAACGAACCTTTAACTTCGCGAGATTCTATTTCCCCAAACAATCCCTTTCAACCCCCCTCCAACGGAAGCGCACACGGGCGACTCTTTACCTATAACAATGACCTCGCAGAAACAAGACTCGACGCTGAATTAACATTAAATGAAAATTTTCCACATATTCAAGAACACGTTAGTAGCCATTTACAAAGTGCTTTGGGAACTTTTTTAAGAGTCTGGCTTACAATCAATATCGTAATGGAGCGTGAAACCAGCAAGGGTTTTCAAATTGAATCATTCTGTTTTAAATCTAGCGGTAACAATAATCAAATTCTAAATAATAGCGACTTTATTAACTGGTTTTCTAGCGCCGTCAATCGTATCGATCAACTGTTAAGCGTGTTTCTCTGCCTCGGCTCGGGTTGGCGCATAATAGCCATCGAGCGAATAACTATTGAGATTGCGCGGTCCCAACGCAACCCCTATTTAAAGGGTCAAGGCTTCAATAATTCTAAATTATTATTAAATAAAAAATGTACCGTAAGCGTAGACTGTCCGCTGGGGGAATGCTTTAAATATGCAGTATTGGCCGCTGCAAATTATAAGAAAATTGATAGAAAAAATAATAATATCAAAAGAATTTCAACGTATACTCCTTTCCTAAACATGTTTGATTTTTCCAATTTAAGTTTCCCGGTGGACAGAGTAACTGGTATTCCCCAGTTTCTGAAAGCAAACCCTATATACTGTATAAACCTTCTTTATTGGAGTAATACGGAAGAACTCTCCATTCTAAGTCAGCCAGATAGCGCGCACTGTTCCGGTAAAACTGTACTAAACTTATTATTTATCGAAGCCACAAGCAAAAACCCTGCCCACTACGTAGCTATTACTAACATAGATAGACTAATAAATACGAAAGCTACTTCTAAAGGCAACAAGACGCACTGCGAACGCTGTCTCAGAGCCTTTTACACTGACAAATCATTGGGAGAACATCGAGAGCGTTGCTATACGGGTAAACGCCAACTCGAGTATATGCCCGAAAATCTCTTGGTTAAATTTGACAGGTATGATAAGACTCTATCCCCGCCTTTCTGTATATACGCCGACATTGAAACTATTCTAGAACCTACAAACAATATTAAACTCCCACAGAAACATATAGCTAGCGCGAACAGCCTTTTATACAGTACCAAATCAGAAATTAATTAACCCTCCTAAAACAGATGTTCAAATTTTCCGTGACGATGGCAGTAACCACGTAATGCGCGACTTTCTAACCGCTATGGAAAGTCATTGTAGGGAGTTATACGATTGGTCCATTTCTAGTACAAACACGCACGCCCCCATGCAACTCACTACTAGCCAACAAACTGACTTTAATAACGCTACACAATGCTACGTCTGCAACTGTAATTTAACCCCCGATTCGCATAATTTAAACCTCAATGACAATCTCAGCACCAAAGTCCGCGATCACGATCATTATAGCGGGGAGTATCGAGGGGCTTCTTGCGTCAGCTGCAACAGAAAACTTTCCCTAAAACGGAATAATTTTTATATAATATTTCATAACTTGAGGAAATTCGATATGCATTTACTACTAAAAGAAGGAATGACCGATAGTTCTAGAACACACTGGAAAATGACTGTAATACCAAAAAACACTGAAACTTATATTCACCTTAAAGTTAGCTTTCCAATCGATCCGAGTACACCAACAGCCAACGCTAAAGAAAGTATCTCCATTAATTTTCTAGATTCCTATCAATTTATGACTGCCAGCCTAGATAATCTTAGTAGTTATCTCACTAAAAATAATAGTAACCTAGCAACAGCCATACCCCATACACTAGCTCAAATGACCCGACTCTATCCCAACATTAGCGATAACACAATAAAAAACAAGGGCGTATTCCTATATTCCTACATTCAAAATATTTCAAACCTACACGAAACTACACTCCCCCCAATAGAAAGCTTCTATAATGATCTCAAATTGGAACAATGTAGCGCAGACAACTATCAGCGCGCGCTTACTACTTGGGATGAATTAAACTGCGCAACAATCTTCGACTATATGATTGGCTATTTGGTTCTAGACATTACCCTATTGGCTGATACTTTCGAGCAGTTCCGATCCCTCTGTCTTACTAATTATGGACTCGAGCCCGTAATGTACTTCACTGCCCCAGGATTAACTTACGACGTGGCGCTGAAATTCACGCAATCAGAAATTCAATTACTATCAGACGCTTCCATCTACTCGGACTTTGAAACAAATATTAGGGGTGGTCTAGTTTTCTTGAATACGCATTCCGTAGACGCAAATATTCCCGATAAACCCGACTACGACTCCAGTCTCCCCGAGAAATATCTAATTCCCATCGATGCGAATAACCTTTACGGCTGCGCCCTGAGCCAGAAACTTCCCTACGCTAATATTAAACTCGTAACAGTAGTAGGAGAAACATAGATCTCACACAACTCCTCCCTAGCTTGGGCTACGGGCTGCATCTCGGAGGGCTATTAAAAAGGTGCTAAATCGCGATGTTTAATGACCATCTGTCACCATCAATATTGATTCGCGTCGTTGCCTTCAACCAATCGTTGCTTATCACCTACGCGTAGCCTAACCTCGCGATGCCTGCCTTACTCGACAACTGTTACCACCCGTGAGTATTGATTCACGTTGTTGCATCAACCAACCATCGCATATTCATCTTCGCGTAACCTAACTTCGCGATGCATGGCTAGCCCCCACTACGCTATTATATTATATATCGATTGTCAACTCACCACCGCTAGCCACGGCTACTCCTCGACGGCTGTCGCCAAACCAATCAATCCAACCAACCAAGCAGCCTACCAGTAGTCCAACGCTATTATGATACGTGTTGAAATTCCACCACGTTCCAGCTACACGTATACGAATATTTCCATAGTTATTTCCTATCCACGCAACCAACCACTGTATACTGTATATGCTGACAACGTGGCCACCAACTACACGCATCATGCATATATTATATTATATTGATTGCCAACTCCACGACTGCTGTCGCCAAATCAACAAACCAACCAGTATGATACATGAGATTCCGTCACGTTCCAGCTATGCGTATACGAGTATTAGTGATTATTATTACGCAATAATTTTTTTGTTTATACAGTAGTTCCCTACCAGCTAATCAACCAATCAATAAACCGAATTTAGGCTATTTCTCAGTTTAAGACCTGTATTATTTTTGAAAATATCTTATATATAATCTCTTGCTTTAATCGCAATTAATCATTTGTAATGGTTTTAGTTTAAAAGTTTTTACTTTGTTTGTTTGATTTACAATAAAATAAATTAAATAATGTCTTCTGATTCCAATATGGTTATGCCAATAGTAAGGCATTCATTTTTTGCAGAAGATGGTCAAGCCTATATTGTTATTGATTATACAATTTACCGTCAGGGAGATGATAAATATAAAATTGAATTTTCTGAAAAAGCCAGGAAAGTTTTAAGCTCAATTGATATTGATGCTTCTGATAATAGTATTCATCTTTTAGATTACAACCTGAAAGCTGAGCATGGGGGAAAATTAACCAACATCTTACTATTATCCATGATAGAGAGATTTATTGTTATTACACAATATAACGAAGCTGGTGAAAAGTTTGAAATACGGCTAAATCGGCATAGCCCCTACGAAATTATGTCTTTCTTTATTGTAATGATTTCAAAAGAATCCTTTGTCGAACCTGAAGAATCAGCGGATAATGTTGAATATGTTGATAATATCATTGATTCTTGACTTTTCCCCCTATATTATAAATATTTTATGATTATATATAAAATTTTGTTGTTTTTAAATAATCGAAAATTGTAGTAGTATTTGTATATACAGTATAACAGTTTTGTTTGTTGTTGTTGTTGTGTATTGTGGTAATTATTTTCAATTTACTTTAAAATTTGGAAAATGGATATTTTAAATGAAAAATGTCCAGTTTGCTATTCTAAGTTATTGCAACAACATCGAGATTATTATAAATGTGAAAATAAACATGCAACTTGCGTACAATGTATTGTACAATATTCCGAAATGAATAATTATTGTTCTAAAATTTGTCCTATTTGTCGCGCACCCATATCTAAGTTTAATATAAAGTTGGCAAGATACCAACCCTATTATTGGAAAGAGCTTCGCAATATAACTTATATTTCTGCGAAAAGTAATGATCCGGGAGATTTATTTACAATATTGGAGAATATTTTTTATAGAAACGTAGTACGACGCTGTTGCTACTATATTCCTTATTTTTTTAGCAGCGAACATAAAAAAATCATTAGCGCGAAATTTTCGGGAAGTGATTTCCAAACCGCCGAGGTTACCTATCATTATTTCGCGTATAAAGATGCTCACCATGCTTGAAATTACATCAGTCTATACTATAATTGGAAATAGCACCTTTTGCTGCAGCGAGCGTCACATACTGTAGTGGCGTCATATGTTAATTAAATATACAGTACTCTAATATTGTAGTTGCATCAATTATTGTTATATACATAGTAATGGTGTTGGTTTATTGATATTGATATTATATTGTATTGTTGATATATCTTAATAATAATAATAAATGGCTGACTTTAATTCAGGTCCATATAATTTAAACTTTCAAATGGGCACAAGTATGATAATTTCAGGGCCATCTGGTTCCGGAAAGTCAACCTTTGTAAGCAATTTAATTAAACACAAGAATGGTTGTTTCAACAAAGCCCCCTTGCGAGTATTGTATTGTTACGGGAGCAATCCCCCGACTATTCCTGGTATTACTCACCTTTACAAAGGCTTGCCTGAAAATATAGATAGTTTAGTGAATAGTCGAGATTTATTCATTATAGATGATTTGTTAACAGAAACTGAGTCCAGTACAGCTTTAACTGTATTGTTTACTAAGGTAGCTCATCATTCCAATATATTTATTTGTTTTATAACGCAAAACATGTTTTACGGTGGGAAGCATAACCGCACAAGATCAATTAATAGCCATACTTTAGTATTAATGAAAAATCCGAGAGACAGTCTATCGGTTTTAAATTTCGCGAAGCAGATGTTACCAGGGCAGACCAAATTTTTAGTTGATTCCTATCAAGATGCGACAATTCAACCATTTTCACATTTCTTAATTGATTTACGACAGGAAACACCCGAACATTTAAGATTTAGATCTGATATATTTCGTAATCATAATTGTTACATTAAAAATTACACTGACTATAAACGTAGCGAAAATAATAATAATAATAATGATAAATAATTAATATTTTGTAACAATTTTCAATAATGTTGCAACAATGAATAGACTTGTGCAGAAATATTGTAACGAACTGGAATTTCTACGCAGCGCTACCCCTCAACAAAGAACTTATTTTATTAACCATACCGCCAGTAACGAATTAATACGGCTCATTGTAAATACTGCATTAAATGTTCTAAAAGGTAATGTACAATTGACCCCTCATTCATTTAGAAATATTCGCCGCTATAAGAAGGTATTGAAATCACTCAACCGTAAAACAAAAAATATATCAAGTTACAGAAAAAAGTTAAGCAATCAATCTGGAGGCATACTACCGTTTCTAATACCCTTACTCGGCATTGGTGCGAAACTCGCCGCGAGTGCCGGTGCCGCTGCCGCTGGGGCTGCTATTGCGAAAAAAATTAACCGTGGATGGTAATAATGGTTAAAACGGGAGTAACATTTAGAAAATTATATTTAGTATTGAGTAAACCGTTAGCTGCTGATTTAAAACCACAAGATATACCTAGAGTAAATACTACAAAAA